>PVKS010011222.1:0-47500 GCA_004027875.1 Aplodontia rufa
GGTCATCACCAGCCTGGTGCTGAAGGCCTCTGGGTAACTCCTCAGTCTAAATCCTTTCTCTCTGAGAGGCTGAACCAAAGCTTGGAACACATAGCCAAAAATCTTACTGAGACAGGTTTCTCAGTAAAACCAGAGTAAAGTGAACTTTCCCAGGAGCAGCGCAATCCGAGAAGGCTGCCTGGAGGAAGTTGGTACTCTTAGGTCTCCACAGGGGATAGGATTCAGATGAGGGGAGCAGACCCAGCTTCGAGGCTGGGACGCTTCCTCTGATGCTATGGAGGACAGATAGCAGACAAGCATGCCCTGAAGGATGCAGAGGTCTGAGCTGCTAAACCAGTCCCTACCAAGAGGGCCAAGGGGACATGGGAGCCAATGGCAGGATCCAGGTGGGACGGTGGAGCAACCGAGGGTCTGAGGGGCTCTGGTGTGGATAAAGCCCATGGTCACCACAGGAGGTGGGGGCTGAGTGGAAACCAAGCGTCAGGCCACATTGGCTCCTGCTGTCTGGAACCTTCTCAGGACTCCACATTCCCACTCCACCCCCTCACCAGGGATCTCCCCTGGAAGAGGTCCCTGTTACTCCCCTACCCCATCATCCTTGGCACCCAAACTCCTCCTCCCCGCCACTCTCCTTTTCTGTCCCTCTCTGGCCACCAGGCCTTCTTCCCAATTCTCGATGCTCGAATGCTCTGGGCTCCTGTCGGCTGGCCTGCTCCTCCTGCCCTTCCTCTCCACCCAGGCAGCACTCCTGCTCTGGCTCCCCACCTCCATTCTCAGAACCCTCTCTGGGGGTTCCATAGTCCCCTCACCAGCCCGGGGAGCAATCTGTTCATTTGGGCTACTGTGTGTTGACCATCATCTGCCCTCCACCCACACTTGACCACCAACGCTTTGAAAGCAGGGCCCGGGGTAATTCCTAGGACACAGACCCAGTCTGGCATGCAGTCCACGGTTCCAACCAGCCAAGGGAGTGAGTGGATCGATGAGCAAACCGGGCCGTGATTCACACGAGCCTGTGCCAGCGCTCACTAGGAATGACCTCTGTCGACAGGTCTGTCCCCACCACCAGATGGGAGGCACCCTGTCACCGCCAGGGCCTGACTCCCTGTGTCCTCAGGACGCAGTACCTGAAGGACCAGGCCTGGCTGCTTGGTTGACAACTCAGGAAGGAAGCGTGGTGAGTGAACTCTCCTCCAGTCCCTGTCCTCTTCCCTTCCCTGGCCCCCCAAGGCCACAGGTCCTCCCACCCCCACCCCTGCTGAACCTGAACCGCACCTCCACCTCCCCAGCAGCACAGTTCTGAAGCCTGCAGCCAGAGCTCCTCCCAAAGAGGAGCAGAGATCAATGCACCGGCCTATTGACAAAACCTTCCTCTGCCGTGACGCAGATATTTCTCACATTTTTATTGTGTTCATGTATGTTGATTCATAGCAGTTTTGTCAATAAAAACACACCACACAAAGTCTCACAGTAAAACTGTCACCAAAAATTATTTATGGCTACGATAACAGCAAATTATATAGTGCAGGAGATTTGTGGTGGTGCGTAAGATAGAGGGTGCTGGTGTTGTGGGCTGAAAGATGGACCCCTCTAGACACCCGTGTCACCTGGCTGCCCCTCCTGCCCCCACAAAGGACCAGCTCCCACTCAGACCCTGTCCCCAGGAATACAGGGCTCTGGTGGGGAGGTGACATCATGAATAGAGTCCCACACTAAAAAACACAGGGGCAACGCAATTGGTGCAGTCACACAGGAGCCCACAAGCAAGAAAGGACCATGTTTCACCTGAAAAGCAAGGAAGTTATCTTCAAGGAAGCGACAGCTGAGCCACCTCTGGAAGATCAGGTGGGTTTCAAACACTCCAGTGAAAGAAAGCATGCAGGCAAGAAAATGCGTGCCGTGTTTCCAAAACACGGAGGCGACGCGCGTAGCACCCTCAGCTCAGGATCCTGCGTGAAGGGGGCTTGGGGATCAACCTGCACCTGCAGGAGCCACTGCTTCCTGCAGATGGTGACCGACCGCTGATGTATTCAATCAATAAAAGTGTTTTTCTATGATTTCTTCCTTGGAAAATTTACTCTCTGTTTTTGGTATTTCATGGGCAAAGTATAAATTGTGGAGGTGGCACAAACCATAAAAGGAAGCTTTTCTTTTAAACTAGAAATGTGCCAAGAGGTGGTGCAGGGCCCAGGGTTCGGGGGGAACCTTAGATCCCTAGTGCCCATCTCCTGTCGTTAGTGACAACAGTCGGGGGTGCGGGCAGGAGCGCTAGGCGGGCGGGCACTGGCCCCCGGTGACATGGTACCGGAAAGCCAGGGGCAGAGATGTTGGTGGGGAGGCGAGGAGGGGGCAACTTCTCTAGAGCCCTGCTTGCTATTTTGGGCAATTAACAAGGAGGCAGGGATGATTTTTTTTTTTTTTTGTCTGTCTGGGGGTCAGAAATTTATACTTACATCAATTGGTTGGGTAAATGGGAAAGAACACATTTAAAAAAAAATAAGTCGGTGGAAGATTTCTGCTTCATACTAGCAGCCCTTTTCCTGCACATCTTTCTCTTTATGCGGTTTTGTCTCAGTGATTTGAGCATGTTCTAATTTTGTCATTCAAGCCATCTGACTTTCACTGCTCTATACAAACAAAACCTAATTTAGTCTGAGATGTTTTAAGTCATAACAATGACGGATGGCCAGGGTTCAGGTGTGGTGGAATATTTAAATACCTAGTCTATATTTTTCTGATATAAAGACAGGCAGCTTTTTGTACTCTGATTAATTATGATTTTGCATTTCAGAAAAAAATAGCTTTTTCTATTCTACATTATTAATTGGTTATTTAATTAGGAATTCTCCAAGCTTCAGATGTTGGGAAGCTAAATCTGTGAGTGGGTTTAAAAAAAGCCGAGCTCCATCCTGTTGCCTTTTTGTATCTTATGAAGGTCACAATAAGACGTGATTGTTTGGCATAGCGGCAGTGAATTATGCCACCCAGGCAAGCTTTTAACCTATGTGCCTTCACTCTGAGTGAGACACACGGGCATGTGCTCTCTTTAAACCGTTCTCTATTGAAGAGGATTCAATCACCATAATGAATCTGAGGCCAGGCAGCAATCTTCCGCACTGAAAGAATTTCTAAAAGATTGTAGAATTTGTAAAACGAACAGCTCACAGACTAAATGGCTGTGTGGGTGAATCAATTATTGCAAGGCCCCGAGTAGTCATAATATTTAGTACATATCATAGAGTGTTTCAGGTACAATAAGATAGGCTCGTTTTCCCCTGCTCCTGCTGCAAGTGGTACCAAGCTTGCAAACAACCCCAGCTGATCCGTGGCAACCGGGAGAGCAGGGTCAGCCTGAACGTGACGACGCCCACTTCCACCCGTGAGCGCCGGTGCGTGGGTGCACCAGGAGCGGCTGCCTTCCCCGAGAGGCCAGGGTGGGGGGAGCTGCAGTATCTCCTGCCAGCCTCGCCACAATCCCACCAAGCCCGCCTCCCAAACCCACGGGGATGCTAAGTTGCCAGTTCTTTCTTTTTTTTTTTTAGAGCCTGGTTTTGAACCGTTTCCTTATTAATACAATAATTATTTTTCTCTGACAGCACCATTTATAACCATCTACTCTGTGTCCAACTAGCCCTGTTTTCATTAATCAGTGGGCATGGAGACGACTGTCACCACGTCTCTGGATTATGACTTATCGGCCTTATGCAGGCTCCTTTCGGGTGGACCACAAATCAGGTGAGGACGGAGCTTTTCTGCCTGCGTGGTGGGAAAGCTTCCCTCACACAGGCCTCCATACTGTCTGAGACCTTGACTTCAGGGAAGGGCATCCAGGGAATCCCAGGGAACTCAGGAAACACTATTTCCACAGTGCTTTAGAAGTTGTAAGACAATTATTGCTGGGAATGTAAATTAGCATGCCACAGTGGAGGTTCCTCAAAGAACTGAAATAAATCTACCATATGATCCAGCTCTCCCACTACCGGGTATATATCCAAAGGAAATGAATCAGTATATCAAAGAGATACCTGCACCCCCATGTTTACTGCAGTACTATTTACAACAGCCAAGAGATGGAATCAATGTGCCCACTGATGGATGAAGAACAATAGAATACTACTCAGCCACAAAAAAGAATGAAATCTTATCATTCGCGACTGCATGGATGGAACTGGAGGTATGTCACGTAAAATAAGACAGGCACAGAAAGGCAAGTATCACGTGCTCTGGTTCACTGTGTATGGCAGCAACAGAGTTAATTTCATGAAACTGGAGAGTAGAGCCAGGCATGGTGGCATCTGCTTGCAATCCTAGCAGCTCAGGAGGCTGAGGCAGGAGGATCGCAAGTTCAAAGACAGCCTCAGCAACTTAGTGAGGCCCTAAGCAACTTAGCAAACCCTGTCTCAAAATAAAATATAAAGAAGAGCTGGGGATGTGGCTCAGTGGTTCAATCCCTGATACCCTTCCTCCCAGAAAAAAAAAAGGGGGGGGGAGTAGAATGTAGAATGGTGTTCTCCAAAGGCTAGGAAGGATGGGAGGATGGAGGGAGTTCAGATAATGGTACCCAAAGACAGCTGGTTGCTGGAATTTGTGCTCTACAGTAAGTAAGGTGGTTATGGATTACAATGCACTATACATTTTTATTAAGAACTAGAAGAGAGGAGTTCAAAGTGTCCCAACGCAGAATCTTACATGTTTAAGAAGATGGATATGCTAATGACCCTGATTTGATTGCTACACATTGTATACATGTATGGAATAATCACACTGTACCCCAAAAGGTGTTCAATTAAGTGTCAACTAAACATTAAATTTAAAAGTTGCATGGTAGGCAGTGCCTACCACCTTCAAGCATTGCAGGAGGGCGGGAACTTAAAATATCACAGCATCACCAGGGAATCCTAGAGAAAACCTACCGAGCCAAGGCAGTGTTAAAGATGAATGTCGCCAGAACTGGGATGGAGATGGGGTTATACGTTGCCTGGTTCTAGGAGGAAGCTGGGAGATCCTGGAGGTCCCTTTGATGCAACATCTCAGACGCTTCTGCTAGTACTGCAACACCCACCCTGCCCGTTAGCAATCTGCCGAGAAAGAGAACACGCACCGCCCGGCATTCCCAGTATCTCCCTGCTGGGTCCCGTTAACGTAGGCCCCCTGGAGGAATCTTTCCACATTGAGGCCCATGCAGCCACACTATCTTCAGAAGGTAGAAACATCTGGTCCATGGTGAACTTGAGACTGGTGTTGGTCCTGTGACTGCTCATTTGGCGTAAACACTCTGATGACGAGTGGCTCACCATTCTCAGCTGGGAAGGTGATAAGAAGAACATCCCTCCTGTTGTTCTACACTCCATGAAGATCTCTCTTCCTGTGAACCTCACCTTTTATGATACAGAACAAAAAAGTTAAGTTCTTTTATTTATTTATTTATTTATTTTGGTACTTAGGGTCAAATCCAGGGGGGCTTTACCACTGAGCCACATCCCCAGACCCTGTTTTTTATTTTCTATTTTGAAACAGGATCTCACAAAGTGGCTTAGGACCTTGCTAAGTTGCTGAGGCTGGCTTTGAACTTGCAATTCTCCTGCCTCGGCCTCCCGAGCTGCTGGGATTACAGGTGTGCATCACTGGGCCCGGCTTCAGTTCTTTCTTGAAGTCTCTGGCTTGTGGACCACAGAGCCAAGACTCAAGCTGGGGTCCCTGAAGCCCCTTTCTCCTCTCAATGAGCATCTCCTGGATGGGTGTTTCCCCCTTATCCAGTTCCTCCATGGATCACCCAGGACACCTATGAATCATTCCCAGAGAAGAAAGATGCTCTCTTCCTGGCGGGCCCAGCGCGCATCTTCCTCACTATCTTGCTCAAGCAGCAGCCAATGGGTTGGACCTCTATTCCCCAAGCATCCTCTCAGCCCCACGCTCAGTGGCCTCATTCCAATACTCGGCTGAGTAAAAGGGAATCAACAGAAGTAGCTTGGAAGACTACAGAGCAATAAGACCCGTGTGAACAAAGAATATCAAGTACAGAGGAAGAGATTAACAAAAATATGTTCATAAGCTTTACAGGGAACATTACAGAACTTTATGAAGAGCTCTTAAAGCAGTCTCAACGCAATGGAGAGACATACCATATTCATGGATGGGGAAGCCGAGCGTGGTTTGGATGTCAGCTCTCTGCAGTTGGAGCTATTGACTCAATACTATTTCATTTAAAAATCCCAACAGGAATTTTTTTAAAGAAACTTGTTAAATGGCATGAAAGAATAAGAAGGCAAGAATAGCCAGGACACTTCTCAAATGAAAAGCGGCAAGAAAAGACTCACCCTGTTATATCTCAGGACTTAGTGTTCACCTGCAGCAAAATACAGTGAGGTATTAACGCAGGGGAAGATAAATCAACCAGACAAATGGAAAGACTGGAGACAGAATCTCACCCTAAGGTATATGGAATTTAGTATATGACAATTTTTAAGTCCGACCAATGGGGGAAGGACAAAAAAAGAGCCTTCATTGTTGAATAACTGAAGCTGAAAAATGATTAAACATCTGGGAAAAGAAAAAAATGTATCTTTTCCTCATATCGTGTTGACAAACCAAATCCAGATGGATTAAAGACTTAAAAATTAAAAACAGCACTTCAAACATTTGGGTAGAAAATATATCTAAATATCATTTAGACCTTGGGGAAGGAGTAGATTTCTTTAAACAGACATCAGTCACTATAAAGAAAAATATTAATACAATTGGCCATGTTAAAACGAAGAACTTTATACTTTAAAAGTCAAAAGGCAAGTCATATTTGCAACACATACGACTGAAAACATAACAGCACATTGGGTAGCACACCAATAATAAAAGCATAAGCAATCTAATGCAGGAAAGCAAGGGATGTGAAAACACTTTTCACAGATGAATGAATAAATAGGACCAATGTGTTCATAACTAAGAGAAGATCAGAGAAATGCCATCAAGACCCTAATGGGAGATGATTCTATACTTATTTAATTAACATATACTTACAATGTAATAATACCAGGTGCTGGAGAGGACATGGAGCCACATGGTGTTTTGTATGCTGTTGGAGAAGCAACCATTTTATAAAGTCATCTTGGAATCAGCTCCTAAGATTGACTATTTTCAGCAATTCCACTCCTAGGTCTACAAATCCCAGAGGCAATCCTGCATGTGCATAAAAGGAGAAAGCAACAATACTGTTCACAACAGCACAGTTTACGATATCAAGATCCTGGAAACAACCGAATTGCCAATCCCCGGGGCAGCAGATAATTAGTATTCTCAGCCAATGGAACATGGTATGGGAACACTACACACCAGTGAACAATGCAATAGTACAAATGAATCTCAGAAATATAAGATTAATTGCCTAAGTAAGCCACAAAAGATCATATGCAAGATAGTACTCTTCTAAAGTTAAACACAGCCAAGAAAAAAAATATGCTTGTGGGAATGTGATGCAGACATAAAAAGATAGATCAAAGGAGAGCAAAAGATTGATAGAGAATTGAGAAGATGATGATCCTGGGTAAAGGAGGTGGAGATACAGGGTGGTGGGTAGATTGTTAAGTTCTTAGTTTGTGTTCTGAGTGGTGGATTCATGTTATTCAGAATATCATTTTAGTAATAACACCACATATGGACCACCACAGAAGAAGGATTAGTGTGTAAGAACCAAGGACTGCTCTACACACTCCGGTAGAACCTGTCAAAAGTGCACGTGTGTTGACCCAGCAAGTCCACTTCTAGAAAGGCATCCTAAAGAAGGTGACTGATGATTATGTGAAAAGAGCTGTGCACAGGGCTGGTTAGGAGATCATTGTTTCTCCTAGTAGAAAACCAGGGAGAACATGAATGCTCATCCGTGGAGGATTGGCTGAATAAACACATGGCACCATCCTATGATGGAATAGTAAAGATGTTTCAAAAAGCAGGATGGCATTGTGCACATATGTACACTGGGGGAAAGAAACTAAAATGAAATGCAGAAGAAAACCACAACTCTGAGAGCATGGTGAGATTATAGATCAAGAATGATTATGTTATCTTACAATTTATTTTATTTGGGTACCAGTGATTGAACTCAGGCATGCTCAACCCCTGAGCCACATCCCCAGTACTTTTTAATTTTTTATTTTGAGACAGGGCCTTACTAAGTTGCTTAGGACCTTGTTAAGTTGCTGAGGATGGCTTTGAACTTGCAATCCTCCTGCCTCAGCCTCCCAAGCCACTGGGATTATGGGTGTGTGCTACCACTGCACACAGCTATCCTAACATTTTAAAAGATAAATTTAAGAGATAATAATAGGAAAGGTACCAAGTTAGGGTACAGAGTATGTGGTGAGTGGTTAATAAGTAGATTTTGAATAAAACAGATTACCCGCCATGGTGTGGGTGGGCCTCATCTAATCAGTGGAAGACATTAACAAAAAGACAGGTTCTTTGGGGAAAAAGGAATTTTGCCTCCAAACTGCCTTTGAATTTGAGCTGTAACATCAATTCTTGCATGGGCTTCCAGGCTGATGGTCTGTTCTACAGATTTAGGACTTGCCAACCACCATGATCAAGTAAGCTAACTGCTTAAAATCTTTATCTACATACACACAGAGACACATACACACGTGTGTGAATGTGTACTTCCATCCTACTGGTTCTGTTTCTCCTGAGAACCCTGACTACTACATACCACTACAATTACATATATTTGCATTTAAACTTTTTTAAAGAGAGAGGGACAGCGAGAGAGACAGAGAAAGAAGGAATCAACTTTATTTAGTTTTTCATGTAGCTTTTGTTGCTCTGACACTTTGTTGTGAACGTGGTGCTGGGGTTTGAACCTGCGGATTCGCACATACAAGGCAAGCGCGGGAACCGCTGAGCCACCGTTCTAGCCCTTATATTTTTTTTCAATAAAAAAAATAGAAATCTACATTCTATCTATTTTCATATAACATTGAATACATCATAAGTATTAGCCAATATTATTTTAGGTAGTGAAAAACCTTTTTTTTTTCAGGGCTGAGGAGCGAACTCGGGGCCTTGAGTGTGCTAGGCAAGCGCTCTGCCACTGAGCTAAATCCCCAACCCCAAACCTTCTTAATAAATAAATATATATATGTATGTATACATTTATACATATTTTAGTGCTGGGGATTGAACCCAGGGCCTTAAGGAATGCTAGGCGAGTGCTCTTCCACTGAACCACATGCCCAGCCCATGGTCACATATTTTTGTGATTTATTTTTAACCAATTCTCTACTGTCGGACACTTGGTTTGTCCCCCCACTTTTTCACTATCATAAGTAATGATGCAACCCACAGATTATGAGCATGATCTTCACATCTCTGACTCAACTTTTACAGCACTGGTTGGTCGTGCTAGGGAATGGAACCCAGGGCCTCAAGCGCAGGAGGCAAGGGCTCTACCATGCTTCCCCCAGGCCAACTTTTTTTTTTAAGTGTCGCCAGGAGACAAAGGACTAAGGAGTCAGGGGTCTGGGTTCTGGAACTGGCTTGACTGGCTTCCTCTGGTTGCTGTACCTCTCGTGGCCTAGGTGGATTGACTTACGTATGAGGTTCCAGCCAGTCGTTCAACTTACATCACTGAGCTACACCCCCAGCGCTTTTTATTTTGAGAGAGTCTTGCAAAGGAGTCACCCAGACATGGCTCAACCTTGCAATCCTCCTGCTCAGCCTCCTGAGTCGCTACTGCACCTAGCTTCTCAGCGTCCATTCTTTCCTGGTCCCCAGGTGTCACTGGGTCCCTCCACACCTCTACCCAGGCTCTTCCATGTGAACAGTGCTCAGCTGCCCAGCCAGAAACCAAGGAATGATCCTTGCTACTTCTGCTCCCTCACTCCATGGGAGTCCCACCCGTTGAGTCAAAAATATGTTAAAAATGTGTCCCTTTGTCTCCGTTGTCCTCACCGCCCTTTCCTGTCTGAGGGTTGTAATGACCTTCTACTCATCTCCCTGCGTCCATGCTGGGCTTCCTTTGGAGTGGACCTCGTGGCTGTCTTTAAATCAGAGTCAGATCTAGTCATTTGTTCTGTCCAGAACCCTCACAGGCTTCCTGCTGCCTGGAGGACAAGCCCTTCTGTGGCCAGCCAGGGCCTGGTGCTCTCCATACACACCCAGGCCTCTCTCTGCCTCGCACCCTGCACCCCAACCTCACCTGACCCCCCCACCCCAGGTCCTTAGCACTGGCTGGCGCCTCTGCCCAGGTCCTCTCATCAGCTGACTCTCGCTCATCCTTCAGGTCTGGTGAACACGGCATCTGGTGAACGCGACAGCGTTCTCCTGACCCTACCTCTACCCCTTGTTTCTCCAGATTCCTTTTGTATTCATGTTGCTTTCCTCACTAAGACTCTAAGTTCCATGAAGATAGATATGAGACCTGTCTACCAGCGTCAATCACATAATAGGGACCCAACACAGACTTTTTTTCTTTTTATGAGATGGATATAGAGTTACAATTGAGGGGAAAACATTGTCAAACAATCAAGAACAAATGTATATATACTTAGTTATCCAAGGCTAATGCCATGTCACAGATGCCCAGGTTGGGTTCCCCATGTTGCTGTTTCCCCCAGAAGATCCCCTGAGTTAAATGGTATCTCGTGGAGGTCTGAGATCTCCTTCTGAGATGATTCCCCCATATTCCCACCCTCCAGGCTCCTAGGGGTTCTTCCTAAGCCCTCCCCCAACCCTGTTCCCCATCCTACGCCTACAGGTATCCTAGGGAGTCATCCCCCTGTTGCGTTAAGAATCATACAATTTGAGGTTATTATTTGCTTAGCCATCTAACATACTGCTTCCCAATGTATTCTACCTTCCACAGATGAGAGAAACCATTCGGCCCTTGAGTCTCTGAGATTGGGATACTTCACTTAGCATAATTCTTTCCATCTCCATCCATTTGATTTCAAAAGCCATAATATCATCCTCTCTAATGGCTGAGTAGTATTCCATTGTATATATGTACCAAAGTTTTTGAATCCACTCGTCGAGTGAGGGGCATCTGGGTTGGTTCCATAATCTAGCTATAGTAAATTGAGCTGCTGTAAACATTGATGAAGCCACATCACTATAATGTGCTGATTCTAATTATTTTGGGAAAATCCCCAGGAGTGGGATAGCTGGGTCATAAGGTGGTTCCAGCCCTAATTTTTTGAGGATTCTCCACACTGCTTTCCAGAGTGGCTGAACCAGTTTGCAGTCCCACCAGCAGCCAACACAGACTTTTGAATAAATAAATGTTGCTTTGTCACAGAGTATTAGAAATCCAACCCTGCAGAGGCAGCGGTCCACCAACAGGACAGCCACCTGAGACGGCCACTCTGGCCTCTCCCCAGCTCTGCTCCAGGGAACAGACAGACTCTTGGCAGCATAAAGAAGACAGAGGTAAAGTGCATGCTCCGATGGCAGAAGATGAGTGCTCAGACCCTCTCCAAAAACTCAGTCCCGATTCCCCCAGGCTTGCCCCTTTCCCTGATGCTCCCAGGACCTAGGTACGAGTCACACATAGCAGGTGTACACACCTTTGTTTATCACTGGGGCGGGACAGGAAGGAGCATCACACACTCTGGTTTGACATTCCTGGGGATCCGGGTGGGCAGCCCCAGGGGAGGACTGAGGCTGTGCTGCCCCAGGTTTACTTGGGCAGTGAAGGTGAGAGTAGAAAAGAGGAGGAGGAGCCGGGCATAGTGGCAACTGCCTGTACTCCCAGCAGCTCTGGAGGCTGAGGCAGGAGGATCACAAGTTCAAAGCCAGCCTCAGCAACTTGGCGAGGCCCTAAGCAACTTAGTGAGACGTTGTCACAAAATAAAAAATATAGAAAGGGCTGGGAATGTGGCTGAGTGGTTGAGCGCCCCTGAGTTCAATTCCTGGTATCAAAGAAACAAACACACAAAAAGTTGGATAACTTGAGCAAGTGTTGGTCAGCTAGGAAGGGGCAGAGCTGGGGTGTGACAGTGGGCTCCTGGCCCCCTGCCAATGCCTGCCCTCTGGACCCTGCTCCAAGAGGAAGTGCTACAGATGAAAAGGCCAATCAGAGTTCTCCCAAAAGCTCCCAATGTTCAGTGAAGTTGGGTCATGGTTCCAATACATGAGGTTCCCCTAAACAGTCCTTTAAAGCTCTTTCTGGAAGCACCAAAGAAACAGAAAGAAAAAGAAATTCCCCCGAGGGCATGCAAATGAGACCCCCCCAAAGAACACAGGCAAGATAACCAGTTATTTATCTGCTCTGCACCAGCTCTGTCCCCTCTCGCAGAGACTCTGAGAAGTGGATACAGCACTGTTTCCTTGGAATTTAGACGTTGTCGCAGCAAACATGTTTTTCCTGCGCAATTCTGAACATGCTCCTACTACATGCTTGGGCCATTCGGGCCCTCGTCAGTGAGACCCCCGGGTCCTGGGCCGCCCCCTCTCCCAATGCACACTCCACACACTGTTTACGTGGCGCTGGGCGCTGTCTTGATTGCAGGGCAGTACAGCTTGCTGGTGAGGTTTGCCGTTGACATTTCCACATTAGCTGGCTTTTGTCAATTGTGGCAGCCTAAGAAATTCTATCTTAAGGGCTGCTCTTTATTAAATTTGCAAGATACAAAACTGACTGACAAATAGTCTCTTTTCCCTTTGCAAATGCACAAATAACGGCCAGCAACTCTAGACGTAATCAGAATGTGCTCTCTAGTTAAACAAAAATCGCCAGAGTTTTGCCGGGATGTGGGCATCCGACGTTTGGCTGAACAAAACACATTCTCAATATTTTTCAACAGTTTTCAGCATGTGGATCTTTGCAGGGTTCGAATGGGGAAGAGGGCTCAGCAGGGGGAAAGCACAGGAAGAGGCATTTACACAAGCTCCTTGTTCTAGATTTTACCAAACTTTGTCACAGAATCTTCTCTGTGCAACTCTTTTATGCGATCAGTGACATAATTCCTATTTTTCCCCCAGCCATTATATATGATAAATAAAACAATGCTCTGAAAACACTGAGATCTCTCATCAATGTCATTGTGAAAAGGGCCCAGATAAATGAGTCCTGGAATCACAGGCAGATGACATGGCTGGCCATGTATCATCTTCTATGTATTGAACGTAGTCTTTGTAAAGATAGAGCGGTAATAAAGAGTGGTATTGTGTGCTCTGAAAGGCTGTGTGGGTCTATGCATGACTAATCTGTCTTTCTGCATTATTTTATTCAATCTTCTCTGACTTTATGCCTTTGACATTTTTGCTACACTCAGTAAATTTGAGTGAATAGGCAATTTTAAAGAATTTTTATAGGGCTTCAGAGAAGTCATATGCAGACTGTATCTTTGTTCAAATTTAACAGTTTAAATATTTCCTTTGTCTAGGGTGCAGAGTAATCTTTAGACAAAAAAAAATGAAAGAATGCTATAACCTTAAGATTTTAACAATGTTTTCTGAAACAGTCCAATTATTTAAAAAAGAAAAAAATATCAAAGCAGGCTCATAATCAAGGAGCTGCCCAACTTTAAAAAAAAATTTTAATCATTGTTATAAACAGAAGATTGGCCATCCTGAAGATGAAGATGCTTCTTCTTCCAGAATCCAGAGATGCAGGTGGTGAAATGAAAGGGGGTCTTTCTGAATGTGGAGCTCACGTGGCATCACCCTAGCTTCACCCATGGTTTCTGACTTTGTTTTGCCAGGGTGACTGTCTTCACTGTGTGTCTGTAGTCTACTGTGGATCATCTTATCACTATCTCATCTATAACTGGGTAGGCACTGCAGTTTAAAAAGTTCATATCACAGACAGGCACCCAATATGAAAATAACCATCTCCTTTGCTAAATCAGGCCCAAGGACCCACCTGAAGTACATCAGACCACTACGTTTCAAGAGACTCACTCCCTTCCACTTAGGTTGTTTAATGATTCTGAGGAAAACTGGGATTACTTGATAAAACTGTTTGGGATAGCAGGTGCTAGCCTCATATTATGAGCTTATAAAGACTTTTTAAAAGATTAATAAAGTATTTAAAGTGAACCTCAACTTCAGATGACCCCATCCTGATGGATTCCTATACCTCATCACATTTTACAGTATCTCTATCCAAAACATAGTCATTTACTTCTTTTTTTTCTTAAGATAGAAAGACAGTGAGAGAATCAATTTTTTTTTCATGTGGCTTTCATTGCTCTGATACTTTGTTTTGTACAAGTACTGGGGTCTGAACCTCACGTATGCCAGGCAAGTGCCATAACCACTGAGCCACTGCTCCAGCCCCATTTATTTTGTTTTTAAAATGAATCAGTCCCAATAAAAATTTTTAAAACATAAAAAAATAAAATAAAATAAAGTGAATCAGTCCATAAGCCCACATCTAATCCAGTGAATGAAAACTTAAGTTTTGGGGAGTGGGTAGGTGCCAGGATTGAACCCAGGATCACTGAACAACTGAGTCACATCCCCAGTCCTTTTTTAAAAATTTTTTTAAATTGGGTCTTTTTTAGGTCCTTTTTAGTTTTTGAGACAGCATCTCGCTAAGTTGCTGAGGCTGGCCTTAAACTTGCAATTCTCCTGCCTCGGCCTACTAAACTGCTGGGATTATGGGCATGTGCCACCATGCCCAGCAAAACTTATGTTTAAGTATCTTTGAGGAGCTTTCCAGAAACTGGATCACAGGATTCCCTCGAGTGGGAAGCTGGTTCTCAATGAGAAATTCTTTTATTTTTTGACAATCAATTTTATTCATCCATCTGGTTTTTGCTTCCCCGACACGGAGCTGTGGTGCTAGGGTTCAAACCCAGGTTTCTGCGTATGCCAGGCAAGTGCTCTGACCACTGAGCCACCGCTCCAGCCTCCTCAGTGAGAAACTCTGGGTAACTGGTGATCCACAGGTGCTCTCCGTCCAGCGAGGTGAAACACTAGGGCCCACGGTCTGGAGCAAAAGGATAGTCAGGTCCAGGGCTGAGGCAATTTTCCTCCAGGCATCCGGGGAAGGTAAGGTGCTGAGAGCTGTTGGCTCTGGCCTCCTGCAGGACAAAGCTGGCCTCTGGTGAAGGCCCCCCACCTCTCCACTCAGCAGGACTTGGGCAGGGCAGGTGGTGGGTATCTGCAGACAGTGGCGTGGCAGTTATCCCAAGAGCAGTCGCTGCTGAAAGACACAGGGGAGGGCTGTGCTGGGGTGAGAGCATAGTCCCTCAACAATCTCAGAAAGCTGGAACTTGCACGAACTGTGAGAGGCCCCAGAATCGAGTCACGGTTCACACCCAAGGAAGTCACTGGTCATCACCAGCTCTGGTGGCGTCCCCACCATGAAGGCTGTTGGAGACAGCTTACATCTCACAGAGAGCTCGCGTGATAAATGCACAGGTCCAGCGTGTGGGACTGAACATTTCTGTCATCATCTAGCAGGGAATGCGCCCTGGATATATCACGTCTGGGTGTGCGACTTCTGCCTCGGAAATGGATAAACACTTCACATCTCCACGTAAGACTGAAACGTGAATCCCCTATCTTTTTTCATTGCAGACACAAACAGATACTACTTTGTATCACTGCAAAGCACTTGATGTAAGTTCATTAAAATGAAAGATTAGAGAGCCCCAAAATGTAGGATAATATGATTCATGTACAGATCCCTGATAACAGATGTGGTTTCTATTATTTTCCTACTACATAAAGGACTAATCCTGCTCCTGCCGGAAGAGTTACCTTCCTCTTTATGAACCATTTTCATAAAACTGAATAAACAACAAACACATCCATGATTAGCAATGACAGTTTTCCATTGATTTATTTGACTCACATCTGAAGGAGAGGTCTGTTTCAGTTCTGTCTCTGAGCATTTCCATTAAACAATAAAATTTCAAAAATGAAATGATCCACCATCTCCAAAAGAATCAAAAATAATAGGTTCTGCAACTTAAAGAGATCTTACCAATGTTATCAGGCAGGACATAGAATTTGCATTTTTAGAACAACCCTGGTCCTTAAAAGTGAAGCAGTGGAGGAGAGGTCCTCTCACCGGTACGCTTTTTAAGCCCAGCCTGAGCTCTCTATGCTTGAGAGCATCTTATGATGCTGTAACTAACCTCAAACCTGGAGCAGCAGGGGGGCAACAAACCTCAGAATACAGCAATGTCATGCTTTACAGACACTCTCTCCGCAACAGCATGAATGAGGGGGGAAATTGGTTGCCTAGGAAACCCTCCAGTCCTGGTAATTATTACTGTAACTGACTGCACACCCCACCTATAACAGAAATGAATAATAATTTATAATCGCTGACTGGCAGCTTTCTGTCTGTGCCTCTGCTCACCACTGCTACCTACTGGCGTGCAAAATTAGCTACAAGAAAACGGTGGGGTATGCCAGAGAGAAAAGACACAGAGAGCAAAAAAAGAACATTTAAAGAAATCTTCCCCATCTTTCTCCACCAGGTTCTGAATATAGTTCAAGTAAATTGCTGCTCGATCAATAGAGCAAAAATGAAAAGTGCTTTGTGTTCGTCTACACAATGGGGGTTGAACAATCTAATGGAAGTTGGTCATCTCAATTAAAAGCAATTTCATATTGTGACATGAGCTAGGGCAAAAGAAGGTACTTAATAAGGTTAACAGAAGCTAAATAACAGCATATATCTTAATGACCCCCAAATATACAACTCACAAGCTATTTAATAGTATAGAATTTGATACTAAGCAAAACTGCTATAAATAAAATCCTATCTGGTAGTTTTGATCAATTAAACTACATAATTAACAAAGATGGTCCATTTATCTTAGGTTGTCTAATTTGCAGTACAGTGTTAAAGTACCTCTACTGGAAGACTAGTTTGTTTAGAAATTAGAACATTCATAGTGATTTACTGGATTTGATTTAAAAGACACAGCAGGAGTTGGCAAAATTCACATATCATGGGGTTAATGTGGGTTAGAATGTAGCTATTTGTAATACAAAAATATTGCATACCAAATACACACATCTGATTTCTTTTAATCCTAGTTCATCTTTTTTTGCAGAAGTCATTAGTTTGCTAAAATAAACAACAAAACAGCTGCATTTGCCACTATTAGGACGCAGAAATCTGTCATTTTAAGTTTCCAAAGTGAGAAAATGCTGCCTGGGGTAATCAATCAAGCGCGGGTTTCTGGAAAGGTATCCACTGACCGGTGGCTCCTTGGTGCCACCTGGAGGACGGGTATTTCCACTGAAGTTGACTAGCTCTGTCATTGAGTTCTCAGTTCAAGTGGGCAGATTACTGAAGCTAGGTTAAGTATCCCAATGATGGAGGGAATGAGGAATAATAATTGTGAAACTCTCAGCTATTCCATGGAGCAGTGCATGCTTGGCCCCTGAGGATCCCCAAATTCTTCAAAGCTCCAAAGGTTTACTGGCATGAGGGAAGGTTCCCTAGTCACCCTGGTAGTAAGCATCATGGAATAATCCATATCAAGCCCTAATGAATTAATTACATTATAACATAAAAAATAATTTTTCAAAAACATCTTAGTCTTAAAACCAATCTAATAGAATAATGATCATACGTTTTGTGCTGTCTACCCCTTTAAAAATTCCAGGTACAGATACTGAATACCACCTTGCTTTTGGGAAATCAACAGATTTCCAGAAATTCTTCCTAATTTTTCAGAAGATTTTTCACAGTTCTAATACTTATGTTGCCTTTATTAGAGTTACTCTCTTACTAAAGGAAACACTAGACCTCAGATTTAGAAGATGCAACCACCACACACAAGACACACACAGGTCTAAAGGCGAGGACACCGGCATGCACAGTGCACTGTTCTGGGCCTTAGGGAAGCCTGTGCTCTAAGATCAGGCTCCACATTTTTAAACGGATTCAAGTTTCGAGCAAGTATTTGCAAATTTCACTTTTCTGAAGAGGTTTTGAGTGCTGCTCCTTGGTTACACCTCAATTAGCTCCTAACAAGTGCTCCTTGAAAGATTTCTAATAACTGTAAAAGATTAAACTTACTCTTTTGGCATCTGTGATGGCAAGTGGATCTAGGCTATATACTGAGTACAGCAAAGACTTCCCCAAAGCACAAAAATTTTGTTTTTATTATAATTTTCATCAACTGAACCACTCCTCTCTTGTGAATAAGATTCACCAAATCATCACTGACAGCCGGCTCTTACCTCCAGTCTAGCTTCCAAGCCTCATATAGACATAGGCAAAAAATATCTTGGATCCCAAGAAAGTATTTTTAGACTCTAAAAATACATGCTGCTGCTAATAGACTGTTATTACTTGAACATCACCAAAATTCTGTGGAGGTTCTAATTTTACCAGCTCTGTCCCCAATACTAGGATATTTCCTTCTGAGAAATCCTGTTAATCTATTATCCTACCTACATACCTCCTCTGACATGAAGGAGTTGCCAGTTCTCTTACCTCAAAGACGACACTGTGACTCCAAGTTGGAAGTCTCATTGCCCAACTCTGATGGTATTTTTGGCATTCTCCTTTGAACTGTCCACTTGACCTACCTTCCCAATTAAGTAAGATAAATGACTTGAAGTCAATATAGTTCCTTCTTCAAGGATTAGCACAGTACTTTGTGCTAAGTATTTAGAGAAAATGTTTAAGAATACTACAGAGAATATACTCTGCCAGCCTGCCTGCTATAGAATCTCTAAAAATGCTGGATTAAATAAAACAAGTCTCTTTTCAAATATGGAGCCACCAATGGCTTAAAAAAGGAAAGAAAGGAGAAAGAACAGGGAAAGGAAAGGAAGAAACCACAAAATGAGTTGAAACCATTGGCATGAAGTTAGAACTGTCATCCTGGGACCTAAACAAGAAGTTCATGTTTTGAAGGCTGCAGGAAATAGAAGGCTCAACTAAAGAGTTAATTAATTAGAACTAAGATCACACATAAAGAACGGACCCGCCAGAAAGAAAGTTTAGATTAGGAGAAATTTTTCCACTACCAAAAGAAAATAGTAAGGAAACTTGTCTCTATCCACCTGACCTCTACACGGGCTGGTTGGAATGAAGTCTCCTATTGAGGTGGAAAGCTAGGGGTACCCACCTGGATCTAGATCTGAGAAACGGTAAGCCATGAAATGAACTGAGATGCTCCAAGCAATGAATTTAACATAAAGAGGTCCTGCCAAGGGGCTGGTGTGATGGCTCAGCAGTTTTGGCACTTCCCTCACATACGCAGGGACGTGGGTTCAAACCCCAGCACCACGTACAAAACGAAGTGTCATAGCAATGAAAGCCACACGAACACCTGAATAAAACTGAATCTCTCTTTTTAAAAAAGAGGTCCTGCCAAGAGCTCCAGATTTAGTCTCAAAGAAGTAAGTGGTACAGAATTTGTTCCTGCTGGAAAACTGGACAAGAAATATGATAGTGTTTTCAGACACTAGGACAACAAGCAATACAAGACTGATCCCTAACAAAAGGAAGCAGATGAGGTGAGTCCTATGATCACACAGGCTTGCTCTTAAGAGATTTTTCTTTCTTTTTAACCACAGCACAGGGAGAATGAATCCAAGTACAATAAGTCAGGTAAAATAGTGGAGAAACCAACCAGATACCAACCTAACAAGTTGATCAAGATATGATGCTGATATGATGTGTAGAGAAATGCATCTCAATCTATGGTATTTTCCCTAAAATTCATAACCCCCACATCAGAGAGAAACAATGGGCAAAACCAAATCGAGGAATGTTTTATAAAATTACCAGGCCAATACTCTTCAAAAGTATGAAGGTCATGAAAGAACAAGAAACTGAGAAATTGTCACAGCTAGGATGAAAGTAGGAAGAAAGACCACTAAATGGAATAGGCATCCTGGAACAGAAAAAGGTTTATTATAGTTTTAATAAATGTAACTGCTAAAGTAACATTAACTTTAAGGGACATTAAATTGGGTGAAGGATGCATGAGAACTTTTGAGACCATTTTTAAAACTTTCCTGTAAATCAAGATTTATTGCAAAATAAAAAGCTTAATAAAAAATTCTGGAACCAAACAAAAATATTAAATATGGAAATTAGCACCAAATTGTTACCTATAGCCAAGAAGAAATCAGTCAGTGGGAATAGATGTAAAAATGACAGGATAGAATTAGCAGATGAGGACAGCTCATTATAACAGCTATTTTAAATATTCTTAAAAATTTAAGGGAAATCATTATCACAATGAAAAGTGAAAGATTTTTACTTTTAAAAAATCAAATGAAAATCCATGATGTAAAAACAAATACAATATCTAAAATGAAAAATTTATTCAGTTGTGACCAAAAACAAATTAGACACTGAAGGAAAAAAAAAATCAGTGAGTTTGAGTATATATCAATAAAAATTATTCAAAATATAGAATGAAAAGGAACTGAACACAAATTAACTGTACCTCAGTGACCTTGTGAGACAATTAAATACATATAATTTAAATGTAAATTTTGTTCCACAAGGAGAAGAGATGGAGGACGGACCAAGTAGTCTTTAAAGAAATGGCCAACGTATTTCCACATTTGATAAGACTATTAAACAGATCCAAGATGCTTCACTAACCCCAACAAGACTAAACAAACACAAAGAAATTATACTTCTGTATACTATATCTAAATTGCTGGGGTGAAAAACACACATCAACTACAAATGGAACAAAGGAGACAGCATAATAAAGTACAAAAGACAACAGAGAAACATATTCCAAGTGCTAAACAAATAAAAAACCTTATAAACATAAGATTTTATGCCTACAAAATAATTTTCAAAAATAAAGGCAGGATAACTTTTTTAAGAAAACACTGGAAAGAACTTGACCTAGAACACCAGTACTAAAAGAATCACTGCAGGAAGTTCTAAGGGCTGGAGGGAAATCAAATCAGATGGAGACTTCAGTGTAGAGAAAGGAATGAAGACCACTAGAAACACTAAGTTTATGGGTTTACACTAAAGCTTTTTACCATTTAAAAAAATTATTTTAAAGATAATTGACAAGAATGGATAAAGTTGGAGAAATTTTGACTTCTGATTTCTTGTCTTGAATATGGAGTGGAAGTGCCACTACATCCCAAATAACAAGGAGAACAAAGTGAAAAATCAACAACTTTTCCCAGATTCCCAAAAGTAGTGAGGTCACAGGGAAAGTCACTGCCTCCCAAAATGGAGAGACTGATAGGCAAATGCAGAGAATAACAACTTACTGTATGAGAAACCCTCCAACCGAAGCCTCCATGAAACCAGGATACACGGTTAATGTGCAATGGTCAACTGCCTCACTACATAGCAGCAGTTTACAAGTGCAATTTGAAATTTAAAACAATACCTTCTATTTTAGCACACTCAAAATGAATTTATTAGGTATAAATCCAATAAAATAGGTATAAGACCTACATGAGGAAAACTGTTAACATTCTGATGCAAGAAATTAAAGAAATAAGGAAAGAGGTATTCCATGTTCATATATGAGAAGATTCAAGATTCTCAAGATATCAGTTCTCCCGAATTTCATTTATACATTTATTTCAACTGCAATCATAATCCCAGAAAGTTAATTTGGGGATATCCACAAACTGCTTCTAAAGTTTACACGGAAAGGAGAATACCCAGAAGGCCCAGCATGATGCAGAAAGACTAGAACAAAGTAGGACTGACAGTTCCTGACTTCAAGACTTACTACAAAGCTACCGTAATCAAGAAAGTATAGTACTGACAAAAGAAGGGACTAATTCATCAATGGGACAGAATATGGAAATTTAGACATATAAATATTGTCAACTGATCTTTCAAAGAAGTAAATGCAACACACCAGAGCCTTTTCAACAAGTGATGCTTGAACAGCTTGACATTTACATGCAAAAAAAAAAAAGAAAAAAAATAATCTGCACGCGAATCTTCCACTCTTCACAAAAATTTACTGATATGGATCACAGATGTAAATGTGAAGGCAAACTACAAAACTCCTAGAAGATTTAGTGATAACGTTTAAGGTATGACAAAGCCCATGAAAGAGTTGATAAAATGGACTTCATGAAGATCAAAGGTGGCAGATTAGAGAAAGGCTGCACCTTCCAGTTGCTCAGGGGTTCAAGGTAGGTGACAGAGAGAATTCAATGAAATTCAATATCAGACAGAGAATCAGAGACACCCAGAATATTCAGGTGCTTTGAACAAAGAATGAGAGTACATAGGAGTCAAGTCAGTGGCGGCGGCAGCACCAATTCACTGCATGGTTGGGGGTGGAGGGAGCAATACAAACCAAAAGAAACAGCAAACAAATCTGGCATGTGTAAACAGGAGTCTGAACTGAGTTTAACCAGGAGCTGCACAGCTAGTTGATATTTGAAATCAGTTTTGGGCCTTTTAAGGAGCAAGTAGAGAACTGAGGTGAGCAGCCATCTTGAAGCAGCCACGCTGCTCAGAAGCCCAGGTGATCACAGCAAATATTGCCGTATTGCCCTGCCAAGAGCCCATTGTGTAGCCTAGTAGTGCTTAGGTGAGTGCAACTGACAAGGGGACAGGGAGGACTGTGCCCAGAGGGATTAGGCTAGGGATATGAGGGGATTATGACTCACCTTCCCTTTTATTTGGCAGTGCCTTGACCAGCTGAAAAGGATCCAGAAATCAGATGTGTAGGCATGATTGCTTTCAGTGACTGAGCCTGGGAAGGCCACATTTATGCATGGTGAAGTGTAGGAGAATGTGCAGGGTTGCTTACTCTGCCCTGAGTGAAGTTTTCTGGAGATTCCCCAAAATCCAGATGCCCAGTAGATATCAGCATCTACCTGGCCCTATGGGTGTATTGATCTAACCTCTGGAGCACATACCACTTGACAAAATTTCAAATGTTTGATTAGAACTAAACCCCAGCTGCTGGAATTTTGTATTGAGATCTCCGCATCAGCCCCACCCTGGGAGTCCATCAGTTATGTACATGTGTGTGAGAGAATGTTTACACACATATTTTTTCATTTTTTAATCTGTTATTTCCATTTTATCTTTGAGGGTTAGGATTTGTTCATTTTTGTTTCTCTTGTTTTTCTTTCTTCTCCAATAGCTAAACTTTCTTGTTCTGTTCTTTTATTTTTCTCCTTCTTCATAGCTGTCACTTGCTACCTCTTCTGCTTTCTCTATGCTCACATTTAAAATATTTTAAAATTTCTTTTGCCTTCATTTTCTTTTCTCTTAATAAACTATAATTTTGCCATTTTTACAACAATTTATATAATTCCTACCCCTAACATTCATGTTGCTGTGGTTATCATTAAGTACTATGAACAGTGCTGTTGACTCTTGCTGTTTTAATGCTAGATCCAGCTCAGGGCTGGTCATTGTTGTTACTGTTGTTAATTGCTGGTCCCACCACATCTCTTTTTTGTGGGAATTAATAGTTGTAGATGTCATAGTAGGCACAAGGTATTTATTTTAATGTTGTACATTGTTTGTGCTGCTGTTGCTATTGTTCCCTCCTTTTCTGAGAGGTGCTGGGACTCTATTAGGACACTACCAATTCACAGGGTAGAGATTCTGCTGCTGAACTACACCTACAACCAAGCCAAGAGACTGTGCACCTTGCTCCACACTTAAACGAACCCAAAACTTCAACAAAACTTTAACACAGAATAGGAGAGAGAAAAATCACAGAATGAATGAAGTTCATTAGAAATGGAGTTAAGCAAAAAGATTAAGAACAAATTAAACAAATGAAAAAAATAAAAATGGCAGGAAATAAACATCTCTCCATAACACTGAATGTAAATGGTCTCAACACTCCATTTAAAAGATACAGATTGATAAAAGTGGATTAAATGACAAGACCCAATCATATGCAAAAGACTCATAGGAAAGAACATCCACAGACTGAAAGCAAAAGAATGGAAGATATTCCATGTGAATGGAGCTGGAAAACAAGCAGGAGAAGCTATTCTCATATTTGATAAAAAAATAATCAAAGGAGAAAAGGAAGGCCACTACATCCTGGTAAAGGGAACAACCCAATAAAGACATATAATGATAACAAATGTTTTTGCCTCAAACATCAATCCAGGACCACACAAATTAGCTGAGTTTTACTGTACCTTTAAAGAACAACTAAGATCAATCCTTAAATTATTCCAGTAAACAGAAAGAGAAGGAACACTCTTAACTTCATTCCATGAAATCTGTATCACCCTGATACCAACCCAAAAAAAAGACATGTCAAGGAAGTAAAACTATAGACCAATATCCTTGATGAACACAGATACAAAAATTCTTAATGAAATTTTAGCAATCCACATTCGAAAACACATTAAGAAGTTTGTACAACAGGATCAAGTTGGTTTTATTCTAGGGATGCAAGGCTGGTTCAACACATGCAAATCAACAAAAGTAAGTGAGCACATAAATAGAATTAAGGATAAAAACCACATGATCAAAAAAATCACATGACTATCTTAATAGATGCAGAAAATGCCTTTCACAAAATGCAACACCATTCATGTTAAAAACACTTATGAAACTAGGGATAGAAGGAACTTACCTCAACATTATAAAGGCTACATATGACAAACCCAAAGACAAATGTCATAGTGAATGAAGAATAACTAAAAGCATTTCCTCTAAAATCTAGAATAAGACAAGGATGTCCACTCTCACCACTCCTACTCAATATAGTTCTTGAAACCCTTCTCAGAGAAATCAGGCAAGATAAGGAAATTAAAAGGACACAAATAGGAAAAGTAGTAGTCAAATTATCTTCGTTTGCTGATGACATGATCCTACACTTAGAACACCTAAAAAACTCCACCAGAAGACTTCTAGGGCTGAAGAACAAATTCAAGAATGTAGCAGAACAAAAGATCAACATATGAAAATAAATTAACTTTCCTATATACCAATAATGAATCTGCTGAGAAAGAAACAGAGAAATGATCCCATTCACAATAATTTCTAAAAAGCCAAAATCCTACTTGGGAATAAAACTCATGAAAATTATAAAACACTGAAGAAGGAAAGTGAAGACAACTGTTGAAGAAAGACCTCCCATGTTCTTGGATAGGCAGAATTATATTGTCAAAATGGCCATACTACCAAAAACAATATATAGATTCAATGTGACCCCATCAAAATACCAACAGCATTCTTCACAGGACTAGACAAAACAGTCCTAAAATTCATATGGAAGAATAAAAGACTCAGAAGAGGCAAAGCAACATTGAGCAGTAAAAATGATACTGGAGGCATCACAATACCTGATCTCAAATTATACTAGAGGGCTGGAGTGGCGGCCCAATGGTTGGAGCGCTTGCCTAGTATGTACGAGGATCAAGGTTCAAACCTTAGCACCACATACACAATTAAGTGTATAAGGGAAACAAAGGCTAGATTAAAAAAAAATAAAATTGATTTTCTCTTTTCCTTTCACTCTTTCCTCTCTCTTAAAAAAAAAATTATACTAGAGAGTTGTAGTAACAAAAATGCCATGGTATTGGCATAAAAGCAGACATGAAGACCAACGGAAAAGAAGGCACAGAGACAAACCAACACAGAGTCATCTAATCCTTAACAAAATACACAATAAACATATATTAGAGGAAATAACTTTTCTTTTAAACACACAGTGCTAGGAAAACTGGATATCCATATGTAGAAGAATTAAACTAGATCTCTCTCTCTCACCCTGCACAAAAATCAACTTGAAGTGGATAAAAAACCTAGGAATTAGACCAGAAACACTTCAACTAATAGAAGAAAACATATTGGGGCAGGCACTGACTTTCTTAATAAGATAAGTGAAGCTAAAAAAAAAAAAAATAAGAACAAGAATCAATAAGCAGAATGGGACCAAATTTAAGCTTTTGTACAGCAAAGGAAACAAGAATGAGAAGAGAGAGTCTACAAAATGGGGGAAAAAAATCTTTACCAGCTACTCTTTCAACAGGGGATTAATGTCCAAAATATATAAAGAACTCAAAACCTTAATACCCAAAAGTCCAAATAACCCAATCAATAAATGAGCAAGTGAACTAAACAGACATTTCACAAAAGAAACAAAAATGACCAACAAATATATGAAAAAAATGCAGTACCCTTACCAAACAAAGAAATGCAAATCAAATCTAAACTGAGCTCTCATTCCACTCCAGTTAGAATATAAATCAACAAAAATGCAAATAGCAATGCTAGTGAGGATGTAGAGGAAAAGGTACATACACTGTTGGTGGGACTACTAATTAGAATACCACAGAAAGCTGTATGAAGATTTATCAAGAGAATGAATGGACCCACCATATGATCCAGCTATCTAACTCCTTGGTATTTATCCAAAAGAACTAAAATAAGCATGCATACTGACTTTTAAAACAGAATAATTCACAATATCCATCAACAGATGAATGGATAAAGAAAATGTGGTATATATGGGGCTACAGCAGTGGCTCAGTGGTTGGAGCTCTTACCTGGCATGAGGGAGGACCCAGGTTCAAACCCCAGCACCACATACACAACTAAGTTTTGGAGAAACAAAGGCCAGGTGAAACTATAAATTCTCTTTCTCACTCTCTTCTGCTTTTACATATATATGTATAGGTAATTAAATGCACTAATTGAAATATTATCATTATTATTATTATTATTATATTAGAAGGGAGATCAGATAGTAGAGCAAACACATTGGGGAAGGGAGGATAGGGAAGGTAGTGGGAACTCACTGAATCATGTTATGTGCATGTCTGAATATGGCATGATGAATCCCACTATTATGTATAATTATAATGTACCAATAATTTTTAAAAGGTGGATTTCATTAAAATTAAAATTTTCTGTTCTGTAAGAGACTATCAAGAGAATGAAAAGATAAACCATACACGGAGAAAATATTTTCAAAAACATTTCTGATAAAGGAGTATTATCCAAAACATACAAATAACTTTTAAGCTCAGTAAGAAAAACTGATTTAAAAAACTGAATAAATTCTTAACAGATAACAATGCCAAAAAGGTACACAGCTAATAAGAATTTGAAATATTTGACATGTCATCTGAGAAACGCAAATCAAAACAATGAGTTAGTTACCACCACACATCTACTACAATGGCCACAACCCAGACCACTGACACCAAATGGCAACAAGGATATAGAATAAGTCTCATTCACTAAAGGTGGGAATGCAAAATTGTGCTCTAGTTTGAAAGACTATTTGCATCTCCTAAAACGCATATCCTTACCATACAATCCAGCAATCATGTCACTTAGTATTTACCCAAAGAAGCTGTATGAAATATCTGTATGAAAAACTGCACACCAATGTTTATGGCAGCTTTATCAATAGTTCCCAAAACTTGGAAGCAACCAAGATGCCCTTTAGTAAGTGAATGGACAAACTGTGTTACCTCTTGATGATGGCATATTATTTAAGAGTCATGAAGACATGGAAGAAATTTAGGTAAGTATTACTAAGTCAAAGAAGTCTATTTGAAAGGGCTACATACTAAATGATGTCAACCATATGACATTCTGGAAAAGGCAAAACTTTGGAGACAATAAAAAGATCAACAATTGTCAGGGGTTGGGGCATAAAGAGAAATGCACAGGTAGCACAGAGGATTTTTAGGAAGTGAAACTATTCTCTATGATATCATAATGGTAAATATGTGTCCTTACATATTGGTCCAAACCCACAGGTTGTACTGCAAGTGAACATTAGTATGAAATATGGAATTTGGGTGACAATGTGTCAGTGTATGATCAACAACTGTAACAAATTAATCACTCCAGGGTGGAATGTTGAAAATGCAGGAGGCTTGCATGTGTGGCATGGAATAAACGGGAAATTTCTATAGCATCTGCTCAATATTGCTATGAATCTAAACTTGCTCGTTAGTCTATTTTTTTAAACTTCAACAAAAACAACTATATCAAGACTCTAGACATTGACCAAAGTCTAACACTCATTGAAAAATGATTATCCGAGAAAACTAACAAAACTTGGGTAAGAATGATAGAAATATATGGCATTTTTGCCATCCTCTTTCACACTGTCAACTTCCAAGCTGGACAATTTGTAAAACTAGAAGCATTTATGTTAAAGGGGACTCACTCTATTTGGTGCAATGTGGAAAAAAAAAAATCCAACATTCAGGGCTTTGTTGAAAACAATAGCAACTTCAATTGTAACAAATAAGAAAGGCCCACATTGCAGCTGATCTGTGGATGCAATAATGCTTGGGCCAACCAAGAGCCCAGCTGACTGGCTAGCAATTTAACAGGAGCAGCCATGAAGTGGGACAAAAATGAGCCTTGATAAGTTTGTAGTTTGTAAAGCAGTGGGCACACAGTAAGTTATAAGCATGCTAAGTAGAGACCTGAGAAGGCTCCAGCTGTTTATACATTCCTGAAGACAACTTGTAAATTGCACAAATTCTGAATACATTCCCTAAACCTGTCATTCACTGAAAAAGGATATAAGTCTTACAGGACCAAGATGCTTAAGTACATTTGACCAATTACTGGCTTATCACTGCACTAGGCAGACCTATAAGTAGTCAGCTTTAATTTTTTTTTTTTTTAAGAAACTGAAGGGAGACATCAGAGGCCACATACTGAACAGATATCTCATAACCAAACAAAAACAACACCAAGCCCAGGTTAGAAGGGATCAGAATCCAGAGTGGATTTTTAAAAAAATGTTTATCAAGTTTTAAACAGGTAATAATGGCTCATACCTGGTGGATGGAGGTAGTCAGTAAACACCTTGGAGATGTTTCAAATGTTGGACTTGGCAGATGGACTTCTAAGCAGTATGTGTGTGTATACATATATAGAGAATTTTGAAAGAACAAAAAAAAATCATCTTTAAACAGAGCATGAAAATAATGCCTAATCAAATGCTGAACATCATTTAAGAGACTGAAATTATAAAAAGGAATCAAATGGAAATTCTGGAGCTGAAAAGCACAGTAACTAAAGCAAAAAATTCACTAGAGGAACTCAACAGTCAATTTGAATGCAGAAGGAAGAATTAGAAACTCGAAGCTAACCCAATAAGAATGATACAAACCAAATTGTAAAAAAAAAAAAAAAAAAAAAAAAAAAAAAAAAAAAAAAAAAAAAAAAGAATGAAAAGTAAATTGAGCAAGAAACCATGCTATATAACCAATCATATAATGGAAGTTCCACAAAGGAGACTAAGAACCATAAAAGTTTTGAAGTTTTTTGAAGTAAAGACCACAAAACATTTTAATTGTTTGAAACTTTGTAAATTTGATGAAAAGCATTAATCTACATATCCAAGAAGCACAATAAAATGCAAGTAGGATAAACATTAAAATATTCACTCCTAGACAAATGAAAAGCTGGAAAGTAGTGAGAGAAAATTAACTCATCACACACAGCAGAACCCCAATAAAATTGGCAGTTAACTTCCTAAAACAAAGTCAAATGGAAGTAATATAACATATTCTAACAACTGTCAAATAATCATTCTCTCTCCAATAAAAACTGGCCTTCAAAAAAAGAAGACAAAAACACAGATGATCCTGGATAAAGTCAAAGAATTTGTTGCTACTGAAATTTTCTTACAAAGCTGAAAGGAAATGATACCAGATGGTAACCTGAATATACATAAAAAAAATTAAAGAGTACTAATAATTATGTGGGCAAATATAAAGGACAGTATAAACACTTCTTAGCTTTCTTTTCTTAAAAGACAATCACACGGGAAAAAACTTTGTCTTATTGTATATTACAATAACAGGACAAAGGAAGAGGAAGAGGAACTGAAGCAAAGTTCCTACATTTTACTGAAGTAGATTGTGATGTTAAAATGTATACTATAACCTCTACAGCAACTTAGTAAAGCTCTCTTCTACTATGCAAGGACACGGTAAGAAGGCAGCACTTGAAAAGAAGGAAAAGAACTCTTGACAAGACCCAAATAGTCCACAACCTTGATTTTGGACTTCTCAGACTCCAAAAATTTGAGAAATAAATCCCTGTTATGTAAAAAGTATCATAAAAAAAGGGGAAAAAAGGAGCTGTGGATGGGGTTCAATGGTAAAGTGACTGCCTAACAATGTACAATGGCCTTGGGTTCAATATCCAGTAACCTCCCCCTAAAAAAGGGAATTAAAGGCTGCACTAAAGAAGATTTATTTAACACAAAGACGGCAATCAAGAAACAACAAAAATCATATAAAAATAACCAGAAAAGTGGCAGATATAAACGAGGCACATCAATATTATATGAATAATATCTAATCAAAACACTCCAATCAAAAGTAAGGGAAGGGAGGGATACGGGTGGGAAATTGAGGGGGGCACTCCTGGGGGTAAATCTAGTATCCAGAAACTATACACATTTTATATTATTTTGTTAAAAATTTGTATGGTTCTTCAAAAATAAAAATAAAAAAAAAGAAAAGGTAGACCATCAGAATTTTTTGAAAACAAGATTAAACCACATGTTATCTAATGAAATTCAAAAACCACAAAGGTTCCCATTAAAAGGACAGAAAAAAGATATACTGTGCAAATAGAATCACAATAGAGCAGGAATGGCTGTAATAATTTCAGATAAAATAGACTTTAATATTAAATTGTTACAAGAGGAAAAGAGGGACATTTTATTTTTTTTAAAGTTTTTTTTTTTTTTTTTAAAGAGAGAGGGACAGTGAGAGAGACAGAAAAAGAGAGAAACAACTTTATTTGGTTTTTCACATGGCCTTAGTTGCTCCAATACTCAGTTGTGTACGTGGTGCTGGGGTTTGAACCCGGGTCCTCGTGCTTGCCAGGCAAGCGCCAAAACCGCTGAGCCACCGCTCCAGCCCAAGAGGGACATTTTATAACAAAAGTATCAACAAATAAAGATGCTACAACAAAGGCAAACATATATGCACCTAACAACAATCCAAAAAAACACAAGGAGCAAAAAGTCATGAAAACAAATGATACGGCAATTCAACAATCACAGTTTAAGTTCTTCCTCCAGATTCCAATACCAATAATGGACAGAAAAAGTAGACAAAAAAAAAAAATCAGCAAGCACACAAAAGAGCACAATGTCAATAAACTTGATGTTACATCTACACAAGGCTTCATAATACAACAGAACTCATAGGAAAGAACATAAGCTATCCGTAAAAAATGTTTTCATGAATTTTAACAGACTCAATGATACGCTAAGTATTCTCTTCAAACACGACAGAATTAAAGTGGGAATCAATATAAGAAAGGAACTTGAAAAAACCACTAATATTCAGATTTTTTTTTTTTTTTAAAGAGAGAAGGGCAGTGAGAGAGAGAGAGAGAGAGAGACAGAGAGAATCAATTTTTATTGAGTTTTTCACATGGCTTTTGTTGCTCGGACACTTCATTGTATATGTGGGTTGCTGGGGTTTGAACCCATGTACTTGCACAAGCCAGGCAAGCGCCGTAACCATTGAACCACCGCTCCAGCCCAATATTCAGAAATTAAACAATACATATTTAGATAACCCATGGTTCAAAGAAGATATCTCAGGAGAAAACAGAAGATATTCTTAGCTAAAAGAAAATGAAAGTAAGCTGGAGTAGTGGCTCTGGTTACAGCACTTGCCTGGCATGTGCAAGGATGCTGATTCAAACTCAGTACCACATATGCAAAGTGTTGGAGCAATGAAAACCATGTGAAAAACTAAATAAAATTGATTCTCTCACTGTCCCTCTCATAAAGAAAGAAAGAAAGAAAGAAAGAAAGAAAGAAAGAAAGAAAGAAAGAAAGAAAAAGAAAAGAAAAAGAAAACAGATCAAACTTCACTGGTTGCAATTAAGACAGTGCTTAGAGGTTAATGTGTATCTTTAAATGTCTATATTAGAAAAGAGTGACCTCAAGTAGGTAACACCTTATAAAACTATAAAAGACCAAATTATGCCTGAAGCAAGGAAAGAGAAGGAAATATTAAAGATTGAAGTGGAAATCAATAAACTAGAAAACAAAAATAGAGAAAAACCAAAACCAAAAAGTTTTATCTGAAAGATCATGAAAATCAAGACCTTTAGCGAGACTGCCCCCCCAAAAAAACAAAAAACAAAAAAACTCTAATCCACAAATTAGCAGTTTCAGAAATGTAATTACTACCAACCCTACAGAAAGTAAATGAATTATAAGACTGAATTATTTTATGATGACAAATGAGACAATTTACATGAAATGGATAAATTCCTGAATTTTATGGACTCAAGAAGAAATATAAAAGTCTAAATTAAATAATAAAGAACTGAAGAGTGATTACAAAACTTCCCACAAAAGAAAGTGTAAAACCAGATAATTTCACTAGTAAATTCTACAAACATTTAAGGATATATACCAGTCCTTCACAAATCAATCTATCTCATTTTGTGTGGCCAAAATTATCCTTACATAAAAAGCCAAAGACATAACAGCCCAAATTTCTCATGAACATATACCCAGATATTCTCAACGAAATGTCAGCAAGTCAAACTCAGTAACATAAAAAATAATTATGCACATTACAAAGTGAGGTTTATCTCAGAATTGCAAGGTTAAACAGATCAACTAATGTAAAACAGCGTATTAATAAAAAGACAACAGATACACAAAAAGCAAGTGACAAAATCACCATTCATAAAAGGAAACTCCAACAAATTCATAATAAAAGGACAGTCTCTCAACCCAATTAAAAGAAAACTAGCTATGAAAAACCCACAACTAACATCATACTTAATGAGGAAAGCCTGAATATCATGGCTCTAAAACCAAGAACAAAGCAAAGCTGCTCTTTCTCAACACTTCTCTTCAGTGTTTACTAAAGATTCTAGTCAGTGTTGTCAGGCAAGAAAAAGAAAATAAATCCAGACTGGAAAAGAATCTCTTTTTATTCACAGATGACATGATACTATACGTAGCATATCCTAAGGAATACACATATGTACACAGGAGCATACACATACACACACACCCTGACAAGAAATAATAAATGAATTTGGGAAGGTTGCAGAATAAAAAGGCAATATAAAAAAATCAGCTGTGCTTCTAAACACTTGGAATGAACAAGGCAAAAAAAAAAAAGACTAAAAAAATAATTTCACTCACAATAATATCAAAATGAATTAAAAATTAGGAACTTAACAAGTATGAGAGTGAGTGTACAATGAAAACTACAAAACTATGCTGAGAAATTAATGACGATCTAAACAATTATTTCATGTTCATGCATTAAAGACTCAATATCAGCATTACAATTCTTCCCAAGTTCATTTATAGATTCAACACAATATTTATAAAAATCTCCAAAGGAATTTCTGCATAGTGACAGATGAAATAACAAGAATACACAAAGAAACCACCTTACATTTATGGTAAACTATTTTCAAAAAAAGATGCCAAAACATTCAGATCACAAAGACAAATCTTTTGGAACAAGTAGATATCACATTATCCACATAAAAAGTTGAATACTGACCCTTGCCTCATACCATACATAAAAATTAACTCAAAATGGATCCTATCCCTAACTGTAAGAGCTAAAACCATCAAACTTCTAGAAGAAAACATGAGAGAAAAACCTTTGTGACTTCTGGGTTACACAAAGAATTTGTGTTTCAAAAGACAAATTCAGAAAAAATAAAGATAAGCCACAGATTTAGAGAAAATATTTGAAAATCATATAACTGATGCAGGACTTCTTTTAGGATATACAAAAAACTTACAAGTCAATAATACAGAAAATACAATTTAAAAGGGGCAAAAGGTTTTAATACACTTCAAAGATGATATGCACAAAACTAAAGACACCTGAAAAAATTTTCAACATCATTAGTCAGTAGGGAAATGCAAGTTAAAATTATAACAGCCACAAGAATGGCAATACTAAGAAAGAGGAGACAGTGCTGCCACAGATGTGGAAAAACTAGAAATACATTGCTGGTGGCAATGTACAATTACACAGCCTCTTTGGAAAGCTATTTCTGTAAAAGTTTAACTTAAGGTCACCATTTGACCTACAATTCCACACCTATTTTACTTACTTAAATAAAAACATGTTTACACAAAGACTTGCATAATGTTCATAGCAACATTATTCACAATAGCACAAACACTCCAGGGTCCATAAATGTGTGAATGAGTAAGTAAAATGTGGTATATCCACACAATGGAATACTAAGCAGCAATTAAGAAGGAAATACCTACTGATGCACCACACAAAATGGACAAGCCAGAAAACGTTATGCTAATCTACAGATGTAATACATTCTATTTTGTATGATTCTTTTTTTTTTCTTTTTAAAGAGAGAAAGGGACAGTGAGAGAGAAAGAATCAATTGTATTTAGCTTTTCATGTGGCTTCTGTTGCTCCAACGCTGTTGTATACGTGGTTCTGGGGTTTTAACCCATGTCCTCGGGCATGCCAGGCAAGTGCTGTAACCACTGAGCTACCACTTCACTCTCTATGATTCCACTTCTACGAATTATCCAGAAAAGGGAAATTTCTATATAGAGACAACAAATTTGTGGTGGCCTGGGGCTGTGGATAAGAAAGGGAATGGGCTGTAAATGCTTGCTGAAGATCTTTTTGACATGATAAAAACATTCATTCTACAAATTGGCTCTGGTAAAAGTGGCACAAGTTGAAATCTACTTAAACCTCCAAAATGCATACTTGAAAATGGAGGTTATGATATATGATTCATACCTCAATAAAGCTGTTAGAAAAAAAATGGGACCAAAGTACTGCAAGCACTATAACAAAGCAGTCAGAATACTGTCTGGAAATAGAATAGCTGTAAAAGTGCACATTTTTAAAAACTGTCACCTGCAAAATTATATTATGGCAAGTACATAACTTCTGAATCAGAGAATGTGGGGGGCATGAATCTGAAACTAATAAAAGGGAAAAGGCAATAAATGAGAAGCATAAACAGAACGCCCAAAGCAATAGCAGAAGTTGTCCCAACCAGAATAATTATAATAAACTAGACAGTTATAGGACAGTGTCAGAGTATGTTAACAACTATTTACAATAACATACTACTAATAATAGGCAGGTGTATAGATACACATATAAAGACAAAACAGAAAGATCACAAACACACACAAAAGATAAAACCTGTTATACTAGGAAAACATTTAATTAACTATATGGCATGCAAAATACATGCAAAATATCAATAGGGATAAAGAAGGTCACTTGATGAGGTACATGATCAATCCTAAACTCATGTGCACGTGCCTATATTCATACAAAAAGTTTTTTCAATGAAATATTGTTATACTATCTTCTATTATTCTCAAGATGCCACTGACTCAAAATGAATTTTCTATGTAAGAAGTTTAAGAAACAAATTTCAATTCAGATTCAAATGTGAACTCATTATAAGCAGCAAAATTACAGACATTATGCAGGCCACATATTTCCTTACTCGCTAATTACTTGTATAGAGAGCAGATAATATAAATGTAAAAAAAAAAGTCTTAAAGAGTACTGATTATGGAGCAAGGATGCTTGGGTTTAACCCACTTAATAGTCACATGGTTTAAGAAGTAGCTTCATCTTTCTGACTTTGTTTCCACATCTCTGAAATGCATAAGGAGGAGAAGGATAAAACAATAGTACTCATCCCACTGGGCGGTTATAAGGACTAAATAATTCACATAAATTACATAAAAAATACTGGAGGGCCTAAAGCGACGCCTTAGCAATTGGAGCACTTGTCTGGCATGTGTGAGGACCCAGGTTTGAACCCCAGCACCACATACACAACTAAGTGTTGAAGAAACAAAGGCCAGATGGAAAAATAAATAAAATTGGTTCTCTTTTTCTCTCATTCTCTCCCTAATCAAAAAAAAAAAAAAGTTTGACAAAGTGCTTAAAAATTTGATTCATTAAATGAGTGCAAAATCTTTATTGTAAAAGATATTCCACTAAAGTGAAATTTAAATAACTGAGAAAGTGTTTTAAAATGTAAAAATTTGATAATATTGACCAATGAATTAGACACAAAAATCCAAAAATATTTATTGTAGCTGAGGAATTCTAAGCAGCATTTTACTTGGGAGTGCACATGCCACTCAACTAAAGAAAATAGATAATGATTAGTTTTACCCCAAAAAGCTGTTCTTACAGAGAAGACAAATCTGTAGAGTAAGTAGATAGGCAAATTTTATGAATTTGAAAATATTTCAATGAAAATTCCTACAAATCACATGCATGACCAATTTAAATATTTTAGCAAAATAAACAAACTATACAACACAATATACTTCAATGACTTTTAAGTCCATCCATAAATCATTATTTAAAAGAATCCTCAAAAAAAAAGCAGGTATGCAAGGTATATGTTAAAAACATGTCAATAAGGGAGCAAAACAAATATTTAAAAATAGATCTTTACTGTGCTCTGAAGAAAAAATATAGTCATAGTTAAGAAAACATACAGTAATTGTGCAGATGGCTCATCTATCCTACTTCTAGGAATCTATCCCAAAGATAACACCTCCAATGATAATACACACACACACACACACACACACACACATACACACACAAATTATTTACATCATTATATGTAATTGCAAAACATGGGAAATACCCTAAATGTCCATACATAGGAAAGTGGCTAAGCAAACAATGTTCTACCCACACTGGAGTACGTATCTTTGTAAAGAATAAGATCTGTATAAACAGACATAGTGAGATTACAACGGTGTACTTCTAATTAAAAACATTAAAATGAAGTGGAGAATGTCCTTAAAAAATAAAGACATCCTATTTGTGCAAAAGAAATAAAAAGTTAAACCCAAAACTAAAAACTCTTGTTACTTACAGTTGGTAGGTAGGGGTATGAGAGAAAGAAGCTAGGAATGGGTAGGAGGTAGGCACAACTGAAGAGGCAGAAGGAAAACGAGGCAAAGAATAAGTACTTGTCTTTCCATACAGGTGTCAATTCTTAGAACCAAATTAATGTTCACATACTTTTATATATCCCCCAAATAAACCATTAAAACCAAACAGGATGTGCAGAGAACCCACAATGGAATAGAGAGAATAACAAACAGGTGTAATATAAATGAACAGCAATACAACGAAGAGGGTGGGAAAGAAAAGAATGAACCTAAGTAACTTTCAGAAAGTTTCTTGACATAATATGAGGCTACCACAAAAAGAGCTATACATAAATAGTAAAATGTAGTTAACAAATGTGTTTCTCCTATGCATACAAATTAGCACTTAATAAGTAAATACATTATAGATATGAGCCAAGTTTCACAATGTTGGAGAAAGAAGTCACAAATAAGGAGAAACTGAAATGAATCCTGTGGTAGTTAGAATCAAGTACCAGTATAATCTCATGGTTTTTAATATAATTAAACAGACATAAAAACATGTTGGTTTAGTTAGTATTCATACATAAAAAGCTCTGTCCTCTAAAAAGGACAAAAAACAATGACAGCTCAATGGCAGTGAATACATAAGCAGATGTTGGTTGGCTTCTAAGAACCATTTTCCAATAAAAAGAGGCAGGGTTGGAGCTGGAAAGGTGGCTCAGCAGTAGAGTGCTTGCCTAGCATACATGAGGACCAGAGTTTAAAAACCCCAGCACCAGAGACACAACTAAGTGTCAGAAAAACAAAAACCAGATGAAAAAAAAATGGCTTTTTCTCTCTTCTCTTTTTAAAAATAAGGTGGGGGAGGGGCAGGGCTCCCTGGAGAAGTGGTTGTTTCCAGTGCTGGAACAGGTAAATATTACAAGAGTAACCTGTAATTTGTGATGTCAGAGAGTAAGAAAGTGTTCGAAAAGATGAGAACTTGTTGAATGAACTTCAAAGTCAAATCCAAAGGAGTTCCTAAGATGGAATAATTAGAGCAACATAAGAATGATAGTATTGGATTTTAACCCACAGAATAAAATAAATATCCAGGAGTCCACACTGATATAAATAACTAAATCAACAAATAGGGGTAGGGGTACTGTTCATAACATACAAATTCCAAGAAATAAATCTAGAAAGAAAGGGTAAAACAGAAAATCACCATTAGGCAAATACAACATTACTCTTACAGATAAGATCTAACAAAGGATGCCAAAATTTTGGGCTCAAGCTTGAGGGGAAAAAGATTTGCATAATCTCAAAGAATCTCCCCTAAGATATTAACTTTACAGTGGAGACTGACACACATCGTCTTAACCAAGTGATTATGGTTAACAATCAGAAGTATGAATTTCTTGATATCTGATACAAAGCTCTTCATATGATGCATTTCTGTAGCGTTCTTGTCAAAAAACGCAAAGCCTCTTTCTAATCATATGAGCACATCAAACAAATCCAAACAGGAACATTCTACTAAATAACTAGTACTCTTAAAACTGTCAAGTAAAGAAAGATAAGAAAAAATGGAGGAACTGTTAGAGATTAGGGAAGACTAATTAACAATAACACAGAATGAAAGTTAGGGTACTACAGAGGATTCTGGAAGAGAAAAGGAACATTAGTAAAAGAGTTGGTTAAATTCATATAAAATCTATAGTTAATATAATTGCACCAACATAAATTTCCTGGTTTTGATAATTGTAGCATGTTATAATATTAAGGGAAGTTGGCACATGAGAAATCTGCATTGTTTTGTGCCATTACTGGTGGGAGAATTAAAATTAAAAATTAGTTCAAAATAAACAGTTAAGTGTCTCTTGGTTTGCTGTTCTATTTTACAGTGATTTAAAGTAGAATACTTAAGATCAGCTTCATTTTGTCCCAAGGAAATCTGTATTTAATGTAGAAGTATAACTTCAAGTTATAATTTAAAACTTTGTTAGTAAGACTGAAGTTATGAAATGGGGCAACACTATTTCATTTGGTCGTTGGCAGAACATATAAAAATATGTTATCAAACACTTTTTGTTTCTATTACCATATTCTATGAAGGAAATCTATTTGAAAGAAATAACACAGACTATATAAACAGCAGGCTCAAAATGAAGTTCATAAACATGAAAAATTATTTAATGAACAGTACTCTTGAAGTTATACATCTCTAAATACCACAATAGTCCTACAATAAAGTTTGTTTTGGGTGAGGGTCAGGATTCAGCACAGTAAGGCTCACTTAAAATAGCAGGAAGGAGAGCTCCTCTGGGTGTGTTGTTTGAACTTTTTTGGTTTAGGGGTAGGATAAACTGGAAGAAAAATAGGTTTTTAGCTACAAAACATACAGCTGATCAGAACTGACTAAAGTACAAATCTACATTTTTAGGTGATCTTTCAAAATCAGTTCTCTGTTCTGAATTATCCATTAACTACTGGGGATTCATGCTCATCCTCTTATCATTAAAATACACATTCATAAAACTTTTACAGTTGTGCTGTTCTAGTTACAAATAGCTTCTACTTTTCTAGGACATAATTTCACTTTGTTTAAGCAAGACTTTATTAAAGAAGCTATAAATAACCTTTAAATATTTAGCCATGAATAGAGGGTGGACTGGCATTGATGGCTTATTTTAGTACTAATGCAGAATGCTTTTTAAAAGCTACATCTTAGCATGCATCAAACTTGCAGTGCAATTTCCAATGTTAGATTAAATTTTTCTTTAAGGAGATTTACTACAAAGTAAATGTTATTTCAGTTATTTACTAGTAATAAAGTAGGCTTAAAGACTGAAAATGTTGGAAAAATAAAAACATAAGAAATTTTTATTTGAAAAACTCATTTTTTTTAAAAGCATCCTTCTCTCCCAAAGGACAATCCCAGTGAAAACTGTACAGAAGGGGAAGAAGTAGTTCCTATGGAATTGTAAGAACTGAAGAATCTGCTGTGTGGTATATACATATATGAATCAAAGACACTTCTATACTCAGTTCTAAATCATAAAGTTCACAACATTTTAGAGTTTCATAAAATTTTTACTTGAAAAAAATGTTTTACAAAATATCATTCTTCCAATCAAAGAAACTTTCCCATAGGGTACATGTAGCTTTCTGACTTAAAGATTACAGTATGACAATCAAAGGGGAGAGGTTTGTTGTTTTTTTTTTTTGTTTTTTGTTTTTTGTTTTTTTAAATAGCCACCTAGCTGCAAAACCTACAAGGGAAGTAGATTTTTTTAAAGTGCCTTTAAAATGCAAAAGCAAGTAATATAATTGTTAAATCTATTTGAAATCTTAAAAGATTCTTTAAAATGGTCCATATGGTATACACAACATCACAGCTGGTACAAAACTGCCTGTATTTAGTTTAAAACACAAAAGCAATGCATATGAACTGTATTCTTTGAAAAATAATTCAAAATACTACCACTGCATCATAAGGCCAACTTAGTAGCCAGAAAATTAACAAAACAAGCTGAACATTAAAGTATTCAAACATTTACTCTGATTTTAATACCACTGGTAAGAATAAGAGAACTTGCTGCCAAAGTAACTCAGGATACCTTATTTCAAATTACATGTAACATATTTTGCTTATACAGTCTAAAAATGCACAACTATGTTTTAGGATATAAACTCCATTTCCTAGTTTTTCTGTTGCAATCTGGCAGCTTTGAACTTTGAAACCCTTTTTGCAGTTTCTTCTGATACTTCTGACAGAATTTCTTTTCGTTCTGGAATGGTGGGTAGTACAGGATGAGCAATGGCTGGGTGTGGTGGTAAGGAGGATAAAAATTCTTTTTCTATTACAGTTCCAGAAAAAGCCTAGAAGACAAAAGTCAGATTCATGGTAAAATACTGTAAATAAGATTTCCACAAAATCTTTACCTTCTGTTCACCAATTAGACACTTCTTTTCACTAAAAGTAAATTCACAAGATTTTTGGAAATACTATAACATCAAAATAAGAATTGTTCAGAGAAACCAAATACTATTAACATTTTTCTTAATTAAACCACCAAAATGTAATTTTTATAGTATACAATCAAGGAAACAAAATGCATATTTTGTCTGGGGAAAAAAATGAAAAGGATTAATAGAAGGCCTCTTAAGCTTTTACACACACATTCCATTATGTCTACATCTTATTGTGAAGAAAATAATGCATTTAAAAGAAAAACGATATTAGGGTGTCAAATGCAGACTTTGGTGCATCAGTTGGTGGACAAGCTCTGGAGGCCATGCTGCCTGCTAGTCAACAGCTTAGTTTCGATAGCACTAACATCTCTTTAGTGGTGGTCATTTATATGCTTAGCTGAGGATTTTATTATATCTTGCCTTAATTTTAAAAGATCAGTGAAATCTAAAAATGTATTTAACTCATAATATACTGTGAATGTTTTATAATTTTAATGTGATTAAATTAGGAGTTGTTACTGTTTTATTTTTTAAGAATTTAGAACCTCTCCTGTACATTTTCTAAAAACTTAGATACAAACTAAAATTTGACATGTAAACTTTCATATACGTTTTGCATCTCTTTATCTTTCAAGTACTCAAAATTAGTTAAAAACACACTGTCACTTAGTTTTTTAAAACTATCCTCCATCCCACCCCACCACTTAAAGAATGTCACCTTCTTCACACAAAATTTTGTAGCCGGGGTCTTAAAAACAACTCAAAACTTACTTTTCTAGAAACGTCTTTTTATCATATATTGCTTAATATAGTATAAGGAATGACATCTTTACATATACTTATATAGATATATATTTTTATTTGTATTTGATTGTATATACAAATGTGCATATTGGTTTGGTACACATATAAGTACTCATCAAAATAAGAATAAAAATATCAAGTCTGGATACAATGGAAACCATAACTATGTTATTTCATAAACAGGAATTCTTATTTTAATACCAACCTCTCCTCCACCACTATGAAACTGTATGCAACATTGTGGGTAAAACATATGAGTATGCTCAAATTTTTCTGAAGAGAGGATTTATGGCCAATTATCAAACTGAAAAATGATCCCATCCTATGTTTTGGAACAGACCAAAACATAGAAGGACTTTAGATTAATTATCTGCCATGTATTTACTTTTTTCTTCAACTTTACCAAGGGATTTCATCAGCTAGTCAAACTAACAAAAAAATGACCACAATCTGGTCTTTCATTTAATTAATATAAGCTGCTAAATGACTTTTAGGCTAAGAGTGTACTCAACATGCCAGTTAAGATATTTTTAAATTCTCATTGTACCAAAATAAAACTTCAAGACAAGTTATATTTCACCAAAAAATTATTTGAACCATTATAATATCACAATACCTGAATTGTGTAGTAACTATTATTTATGTTTTACAAATTATTATCAGAAAAGTACAAACCTAGGATTAATTAGATACTTGACTTTTCCAATTAAATAGTAAAACTAGAATAGATAGTATATGAAATAAAGACACATACCTCAGGTGTTCCTGACAATGGCAAAAGTTTCTTTTGATGATTTTCCTTTTGTGGTTCCTCTTCCAAAATGCTCTCACTGGTGTCACTGCAAGTAGCTTCTTCACAACTAATACTCCTCAAAACTCCTCGCCTATCATCAAATTCAGCAGCACTGCTTTCACTGGTATCACTACAAACACTGTTTTCCCTGCTTCGAGACTTCAGGATGGATTTACGAGGGACATATTCTCCATTCACAACATCAACAAAGACTCTACAGTATTCAAAAAATATACACTTTAAGTAAACCATAAAACAAAGTAACTTTACAAGCATTTAAAGAAAATCTTTCCTTGAGATTAATCTTAAATTTTTATTAAAATTTTAGATTTAACATATTTACATTCACAGTAATTTTGCAGCCTCAAATAACATATTTTTGGAAGCATGACTTTTTTGTCTAATAAAATATAGCATGTTACTTATAAATTATAAGCATGTTCTAGGAGATAAAAAACTTGATCTGCCAAAATTCTATATAGTTTTATACCCACCAATAAGACATTTAGCAATTTCACTGTTTTATAAACATGGGTCAAAAACAGTTGTATTTTCAAATGATAATTTTCTCAACAAACACAACAAAAAAAATTGAAATGCTATAAATAATTTTTACTCTGAAAAGGTAAACTACATGCTGTGCATATTATAGCTACGGCAGGAAAGTATTGTCCTTTCCCATTATTAAATATTAACTTTCATTTCTATACTTGAGGCAAATTTTTCTGCCTACACCAAATGAGAATGTTTCAAATACACTGGGGTAAAGAAGGGAAAAGGGTAAAGTAACCATACAATATCTCAACTGCTTTTGACTGGGCAGTTGCAGTGGCGCTGCTTTTCAAATATTAAGCTAACTCCATCAGAACACCTCATTTTCAGAATCTTCTGGATTATAATCTTTTCCTGTAACTATCCAACTGGAAAAAAGGAAAGGGACCAGAAGATTATACTGTAGTCTGTGACATATATTACTCACCTGTAAATGTCAGCAGGAGTCCTAATTGTAGGCAGCTCTTGGGCAGAATGACCACTTCCAGCACTGTTCTTTCGTTTACGTTTGGCTTCTTCTTTTTTTTCACTGAATTTTAAAGTGGTATTTTTCCCAGTATTTATTCTAACCTAAAAATTTCATAGCAAAAAAAAAATTAAGATCCTTTTGAGAAATTAAATCAAGGCCCAAACTAAAACAAATAAAAGTTATAATTAAAGAATAATAGTTAAGAGATACAGTTGAAATTCTCTGACAGTGAAATGATGCACATTATTAAGTAGGGCAAAGAAGTCTATCACATTTCTACAACATTAAAAATTACATTTTCTTTAACGACCAGCTGTAGTCTTCAGTGTCTTTATTATTGTATCAAAAGCAAAAAAACATTTAAACTAAATGCTAGATTTATTTTAAGCTTCACCTCATGCCATTAAAAGCTATGAAATAAGTTTTAGGCTTAAATCATGCATTTCAAAACAAAGAACACAATTAACCAAAAGAAATATTCAGTAAGGCTATAACACTTAAATCATAAAAGCAATATTAGAAAACGTTTAACTGTTCCAAATACCTTTAAATACTATTTTTAATCTTAGAAACCGAAGGACTCAAAATTAAAAACCAATCCTGTTCAGGATTATGTTACTCTTCTAACTCTATCCAGCATTTATGCCACATTTTCCATGTTAATGACTGCTCTTCCCCACAACATTCCTGCAAATATTATTTACTTTCCCTCTTTTATCTAAATGAAAATAAGGAAAATTAAAAGCCTGGAAAAAGCATCACAAGACTTTTTTTGAGCTGATCATCCTGGTCAACTTTTCCCCAAGAAATCCAATGATCCCTTTAACTTGCTATATTAGAATATAAATATATGTGTGTATTTGTGTATATAAATATATACACACATATATATAATTATTTCATTTCCTATTAGAACAAGGACAAATTAAGAAACCTAAAATGTATTAAATATGTTTTAAACATGCTTTATTAAATAATCATCACAGACACTTAAGATAGATCCTAAACTCTGATACAGGCATTCAGGTACCATGAGACAACAGATTCCGTTTTATTACTATCTCTATGTCGTCAAGGCCTGAAGTTTCCCTGAATTAGATGAATTCCTGGTGATACCTTATAACACTATATGAGCAAAGAGAGGGCAGGGGATATACTTAAAGTTGCCCATGCTTCCTCAACCAGAGCCAGACTGCTCCTGTCTATTTTAAATATTGGGATTCTATAATAACTATGGAAGAAACTAAAGGCTTTTGGTATGAAAAAGAAGTTTGAAAATCCTGGATTAAAAGAGCTTTACAGTCACCCCCAGTTCTAAAACACCAAATTTCTAAACTCATGATTATAGATAGATATTTATATTTACTTTGTCAGAAAAGGAACTGATTTTTATTTATTTCCTCCTAAAATTTTCCTTTTTACATGGGTAAAAAGGATTGTTCTTACTCATCTGTTGATGACTCAGAAAACAAAAACTTGATAAAATAGAAAACTAAACTAATATAGTCATCCTAAACATACTAAACACACCAAAATGTCCACATATAATTCACTTCAGAATTTTTGAGAAAATTCTCTGGAATGAGGACAGGTGGAGCTACGGTAGTTTCTACTGAAGTATAAATCCCAGCTCAAATTCTACTGTGGCTTCTCTAAACAATGGACCAAAACCAGTTAACAAAGATGACTTTTCCAGTTTGGCAGTATCAACAAATCATTGTTATTTTTCTCTTCAAAAATACCATAGATGACATTTAATGTTCGGATTATATGCAGAATTAGGAAAGTTCAAAGTATACAAACCCTCTTAGGTTCAACAGTATGAGAAAAATATATTGTTGGTACAGAATTATCTCCAACCCCTAAAGCATCATGGTCATTTTCATTACTGCCATTATCACTGTCATCATCATCATCTTCATTACTGTGACAAGAATTTGAACCATTGACTGAACAGTTCAATTGACTATTCACTTGACCACTGAATAGTTTTGAACATGAAACATCCTTATGACAACTGTTAGGAGTAAGGGAATTTGCTTCTTGAGGTATCACATTCACATTTGTGTTTTGATCTTCCTTTTCCTCTTCAGAAGAGGCTGTATCGTCTCCATTTGCAATCACAGTATCAGGTTTACTAGTAATGAAAGAGAAAATTAACAAAACAAAGAGATAATTTTTTACCTTTGAATTTTGGCCAAACGCAATATAAATATGATCTTAATAAGATATTCAAAAAATATGTATTTCTATTAAAGACCAGAAATTAATGCCATATAACCATTAAGTATTTTTATTTTCTCTTTCCATCCACAGGATATTTTATAATAAGCATGTATTATTGTAATTTTTAAAAGATAAGTACTTATACATACACACATGAATATGCTTAATTTATACACATGAATACACATTTATCATGCTTCATTCTATAAAGGATTTAAGGACCTTACAAAAATAACAAAAACAAAAATGCAACAGAACTGAAATAACCTCATGCAAAAATAGAGAATCATGACTAAGAAAATCATAAAATCCAATACTAGTTCTAAAAAATGAAATAGTACCAGTTAATCAAAAAGACCTAAGAAATTAGAGGTGAAATGGTAGAGTAAAAAATCTTTTGTGCTTCTTGTCTTATTTTTCACAAAAACTAATTACAGCATATGGTACATCGTTTAAGCAAAATAATATAGGAACTTCAGTAGTAACAGACTTCATTTAGCACTTTGACAATTCTAAGTGAGTGCTAATGTGTATTTCAAATAGCAGTTTAGTAAAGTTTCTCATATACATAACTACCTGACCAGACTACAAATTGCCTGCTCAATAAACAAGAAAGTTTGTAAATGGAAAGCAAGGATAAACATTTTATAATATCAAGTTAAAATTCAAAGCAAACTTTTTTAATAAGTCACTCAAAGATAGAACATTATCCTGAGTACAGCATAAAAATACTTCATTAAATTTAAATTTTAATATTTAATACATCCATAATTATTAGAAGTTGACTGTTATAATTACTTCATTATATGAAATACAGCTGAAATCTGCCAGTAAGAAAATGGAGATGTTGATTTTAAGTATGTACATGCACATGCAAGGGAATGTACATAAGCACACAGTCCTAAAAAAATACTCTAGAGAATTAATATTTATCTTGGGGAGGAAAGATTACTGATAATTTATTATGCCTTTATGCATTTTCCCAAGGAACACATATTATTTTATTAATGAGGAAATATGTATAAAAAATTCTTTTGCAAAGATTGTCATTGGGTACCTATCAAGTTCACCCAGCAATTCTTCTTGTCTCTCTAGTTCTTCAAGTCGAGCCCACAGTTCCTTATCAGCAAGCAAATCTTCTGATTTTACTTCATTTGCAAAATTTGCTTCAAAAATGTTTGAAGTTTTTGGTTTAGAATGAGGTTTATGAGCAATTCGTTGTTTTCCTATTTTAAGAAAGGAAAGACATGACTATTAACAGTCAACATTAAAAAAAAAACATAAACCTAGACTTAGATTTTCTTTTGGAGTAAAGGGCATACTGAGACAAAGAGTACATGATTTTTAAGCCCAACAGAACTCCAAGAATGCACCTCTTGGAGCCTGGCTACACAAAGGCATGGCTAATAATGAATATCCTAGGAAGAAATAACAGAGGCTAATCTCTGGAAAGTTCTATTATTATTTTACATATGAACATCTTGGCTTTTCAAGTTGCTTAATTTTATTTGTAATTTTTACATGAAGGCAGTGATGGATCAAATCTGAACTCAAATCTATTTGCTTTTCACTTTAAAAAATAACTTTTTCTTAATAAAGCAAATTCAAACTTTGAAGAAAGTAATGGGAAGTATCAAACGCTGTCTGTTATGATACTACTAGATGACGTCAAATCCATCATATATCCAAACTTATAACACTATTTTCTAAATTTGAAAATATCCAAATTATGTTTAGTATCTTTTTCTCTTTATTAATAAAACAGTAGTAAGTTTTTTTCAGATTTGCAACATAATTTCTCACTTGTCACTCCAAACAACAATCTGAATTTATCTTTCTGCTCTTTAATGTTTCCTTTATTTCACTTTCTAAAGCCACTGCCCCTTCCTATTACTTGTGATGACACTTCAGTATAGATATTAGGGTTAG
>PVKS010011222.1:52500-57407 GCA_004027875.1 Aplodontia rufa
TAGAAACAAAGATCTGGATGAAAGTTTGACAGCAGTGGTGTTTCCAAAAGCCAAACCTCATAAGATGATTTCGTCTTTTAAGCCTCAAAAGATTTTGCAGGAATTGTAATGGAGGAGTGAAAGCACTTGAAACACCAAGTAATTTGAAGAGGGAGGAGAGTAAGAAGTGTCTTAGCTAAAACAAAGGGACATACTCTACCTTGAGACTTCTAGTCTGGTTCCCAGAACACAAAATTAGAAAACTCTCTTACAGGATGATGATTAACTCCAAAATTGTTGATATTTGAAGACTGCTCAATGAGAACAATCAGCTTCCCACTTAAATTTCTAAAGAAAAGCAGATAGTCAAAAGTCTTGCTCATGCACACAAGACTTAACTGTGATTAACCAAGAATCACCAGACATTTGAAAAAAAATTCAATATTAATATCAGAGATGTGGGGGATGGGGTGGGAGAAGAGAAAGGAGAAAAGAAGTACATGGAAAATCTACAAAGAAAACTTTGAAAGCAAAAGCAAATGTCCTTTTTAAAAAATAGCATTGCATCCTATGCTATAGCAAAGGAACATTCATACACTAAAAAAGGAGCTTCTGGGAATTAAAGTATGTACAGAATATATTTTTTTAATGCAATAAATGATTTTAAAGATCAAGTGGAAGAAATCACTACAAAAACTATAACAGCTTATCTTATAATGCTGGCATTTTGAACTACAGTAAATACTTTCTGAACCAAAAAAAAAAACTATAACAAACAGATAAACAATATAATATGAAAAGAATCCACAAATGAGAGCTTAAAAGAACAAAAAAAAAAAACAGTTGAAGAATTAGTGATAAGTGCATAGAAAACCACAAACAGTAAAATCAGTCAATATCAAATACAAGCTTGTAAAAAATATAATGGAATTTTATATGAGCATGAGCCTTTTTAATACCTTTATTTTAATTATTTGTTTTTATGTGGTGCTAAAGATCAAACTCAGTGCCTCACACATGCTAGGCAAGTGCTCTGCACTGAGCTACAATACAATCCCAGCCCTAAGCATGAACACTGATATAACAAAAACTGTTAAGTCAACAATATTAAAAAGACTAATGAAACAAGGATGGACTGAAGATGTACAAAACTGCTGAATGGTCCTCTTAAATTGTAGGCCAGAAGCTAATAAACAATAAGCAAAATGGAAAATCTATCAAGAAATAAGATATGTAAATTACTTTAAAAATATGGATAAAAAGAGCAGAGTAAAAGAAGAGCCAAAAGATGGAATATAACTAACTATGAGGAATGAGAACTGAGAGGCAAGAGAAGTAGAGCAGAATTCTGATATATTTTTATCCTGTTTTAAGATGGTATATGAAGTTTTAAAATTGTTGTTTTCTTTCTTTACCCACAAAGAAATAGTTCCAGGAATCCCCTGCCGTGGATATTGAAATCCACAAATGCTCAAGTTGCTTACATAAAATAGTATTTTCATATAACCAAAGCACATTCTCCTTGTCCTTAAGTAATTACTTACAATACTTAGTAACAGTTAAAGGCAATGTAAATAGTTGGTAGGCTCTTGTTTAGGAAATAGTAAGAAAAAATGTCTTATATGTTCAACACTTCTTTTTTAGCATTTTCATAATTCATAGTAGTCTATGGATGCAGAATCTACAATTACTAAGGGCCAACTATACATCTATTATACAAATAAAACTGAAGTCATGAATTTATATTTTGCAATGAAGTATCAATACTCTTAATGTATGCCTTAGTGAAGACATTCAAGAATGCACAAAATGCTTGATAGGACTGGATAAACCTAAGGAGACTCATGCTAAGACACACTTTCATCAAAGTGATGGGGAACAAAACCAAACGGGATACTGAAAGAGACTCACCACATACAAGCAATCCCCAATAAGATTACCAATGGATTTATCAATAGAAATGTTTCTCAACAGAAAGTTGTGAGATAATATATTTAAAATGCAAAAGGGGTGAGGGGAGCTATCAACCACAAATTTTATACCCAGCAAAATTTTACTTCAAAAAATAGAGAAATCAGGACATTCTTAGAAAAGCAAATGCTGAGGGAGCTCCTGAGAAATGCTAAACAGAGTTCTTTGGGTTGAAATGAGAAGACAGTACCTCAAAACTATAGAAAGATATAGAAATCTCTGGGAAGGAGAGAAAAACAAAAACAGGTATGTTTGGTTGTGAACCTCCACTTTTTCTTTTCTGCTTCATACAAAAAAAAAGTATAAAATTATAAAATTTTTATTAATGAGTACACAGGTATGAAGATATACTTTATGATATAAAGGAGTAAAGAAGGTAGAGGAATAATTTCTGCATATGACAGATTAAGTTGAAATAGAGTTAATATGCATTCTTATAACTTTAGAATATTATATGTAATCCCTATGGTAACAACCAAGAAAATATCTGTAAAAATTAGCATGAATGGTATCAAAATGTTTCACTATAAATATCAGATAAACTTAATAAAAAAAATCAAGGATAAAAAATCCTATAAAACATACAGAAAAATAACCAAACATATATATAAGTCCTTTCCCATCAGTACTCACTACACATTGAAATGAATTAAACTTTCCAATTAGAAGTATGTAGAATACAACTATATACTGTCTACAAGATGTTTACTTATAGATCTAAGGTCACAACCAGGTTGAAAGTGAAAGGATGGGAGCTGAGGAGTGGTTAGAGCACTTGTCTGGCACGTGCAAGGATACAGTTTCAAACCCCAGCACCACATACACAACTAAATCACAATTAAATGTTGGAGAAACAAAGACCAAATGAAAAAAATAAATAAAACTGATTCTTTCTCTCTCCTAAGAAAAAAATGGCAATGATAAAAACAAAAACAGATGTTAGGTTAAAAAAAAAAAGACTAAGGATATTTATATTGATAAAACATCTCAATTGGACAAGAACATATAAAAACTATGGATATAAACACACCTAACAACACAGTGCACAATGTATAAAGCAAAAATTACAGAACTAGGGGTTGGGGACATAGCTCAGTGGCAGAGTGCTTGCACGCGCAAGGCTCCGAGTTCGGTCCTCAGTCCTGAAACAAAAACATACAGAACTAAAGGGACAGTTTTACAATAATAGCTGTAAAAACTTCTCACTTTTAAAACAGGATAGAATAAGCTAAAGCAGAGCAATAAAGAAATAAAAGATAAGAACAACATTACAGACCAAGTGGATGTAACAAAAATACACAGAAAACTTCACCAACTATAGGAGAATACACAGTTTCTAAGGGCAACATGGACAGGTCTCTAGGTTAGACCACATGATACAACACAAATTAATTTCAAAAAATTGAACAAGATAGAAAACACATGAAGTTTTTTTCCAATCAAAATGGAATGAAACTGGGGCTGGAGCGGTGGCTCAGTGGTTTCAGTGCTTGCCTGGCAAGCAGTAGGACATGGGTTCAAACCCCAGCACCACGTACACAACTAAGTGTTGGAGCAACTAAGGCCATGTGAAAAACTAAAGTTGTTCCTCTCTTTCTCTGTCTCTCTCACTGTCCCTCTCTTAAAAAAGAAATGGAATGAAACTAAAAATCAATAACAAAGAAAACTGAAAATTTCAAATATATGGAAATTTAACCAAATGATCAATGTGTCAAAGAAGAAAGTAGAAAGAAAATGGAAAATTCTTTAGATCCCAAAAAAAAAAAGAGTTTAGGCAAGATGGCGACTTGAAGACAGATTCCCCGGTAGCTCTGAATCTGGATGGAAAATCCCCAGTTCATTTCCAGATTTTTGAGGTGCGTTTGGGGGAGTAGCATCTTGAAACCTCAGTCCTAATTTGCTCAGTTGATTTGAGGACCAGAGACTTGGGAGTAACAAGTGGTTTTTTATTTTTTCCCATCTGGGATTGGACGCACTGGGCAGCCACCCCCAGGAGTGGGGGAGGAGTCAAGCAGCCCTCGATCTCATCCCCACAGAAAAGCCGCTATACTTTAAATATAGTGCTACAGCGGTCTTTGTTCACCTGCCACTGCTGCGTCGCTGGCTGGCGAGTGGAGTGGTAGAGGATTCCAGCACCCTGCACTCCCCGCAGCAGAGAAGTCGCAGTGCTTTAAGTTTAGCGCCACTGTGGACTTTGTTTACCTGACTCTGGTGCACAGCTGATACAGCAGCAAGTGGACCAGCAAACTGGTGGGTCTGAACAGAGCATGGAGAAAAAAAAAGGGAATTTTATCTACCCTACCAGAGAATTAGAAGTGCAACTCTTTTTGTTTCGGATTACATTCCACCTGAGGGAGGGCTGCAGGCGACAGTGACCGAGGCCGCAAGAGGCTGCACAGGGCACAGCCACGGCTGCCGCTTGGAGCAGAACTGACACAGGGATCCCATGCTCAGGGCTCTGAGCCCATACCTTATAAAAACAACATTGGGACAGCATCGGGCAAGCGAGCGCGCAGCTGCAGCCACCCGCCGAGCTCATACACTTCGGGGGACGAGAGCTGAGCTGGGAATCCGCACGCTGAGGGGCCCAGTGGAACTTGCGGATCAGCTGGAAAGCCGGGCCGCCATTATGAGCCCCAGGGGACAGCTCTCTCTGGCTTTTTAGGGCAGCCTAGGATAAGTGCACCAGGAAATCACCACAGGCTTCAGTCTCATCCAGGAAAAGAAGGCCTAGGTCAGCCCCAGACTCCACCCTTCTTAGGAGGTCTTCAGTTTGTGCTAAAAAGGGGGAGCAATTCCCTGCCCTGTCCACTCCTCCTAGCCAGGAAGAGCATGTCTTTTGACACAAGAGACAGTGTGTGCCTCTCCCAGAAGAGGGAGAATAGAAATCAGCCAAGTTCCCTGCTCATTAAGCCCTCTGGCTGCAGCTCCCCTGAGAAGCCAGCAAACTTCAGGGC
>PVKS010011223.1:0-57371 GCA_004027875.1 Aplodontia rufa
AAATCATGTAAGGTTGTTCAAAAAATAAAAAAAAAAGAAGTTTATTATCTCTCTCTCTCTTTCATTCACTGTCCCTCTCTCTTTAAAGAAAAAAAAAAAGAAAATATGTTAGCAGAAAAAAAAAAGAAAATATGTTAGCTATAACATTATTTTTTCTCCCGGTGCTGAGTTTCAACCCAGAACCTTATGCATGCTAGACAAGTGCTCTAGCACTGAGTCATATCCCTAACCCTTCCCCCACCCCTTTTTAACTGTGAGGTTATACCATTTAAATTTAGGTTATATGTTGAGTAATTTCCAAATGTAGAATATTAGAATTGATCAAATATAAATATGAACAAATCCAGTGTGATCAATCTACACATACATATTAGGAAGATTCCATTTATTTTAAATTTTTCTTAATCTAGTCAATATCATTTACTAAAAAGAATATGAGTTACAGAAAATTTAAACTAAAAGGAAATATGTTGTTTGCACCAAAGACTGTTAGCTTTTCTTTAGAAGATCGCAGAGAAATAAAAGTCAAAGAAATATTTCAGCACATGCAGCATTCAGGACAAAGCTATCTGAGTAGTTGTTATTTAACTTCTCCCTGTTTAAATATGTGTCATTCGCCTTAAAAAGAACAAATAGATAACCAACAAAGTACTTTTCAATTAATCTTTGTTTTTCATTTACATCATAAATAACTTCTGTCTTTTTTGATGCATTAAATGAACAAAATAATTTGTGAAAAAGCTTGCTGATAATCTATAAATTTAATTTTAGTTGTAGTATTTCAGAGCTACTAACTTTTACTAATTTAACATGAACTTAAAATTTAATTATATTTATTAAATGTCAGGTAAATGGAATCCACTTTTTAATCAAGGATGCTGAGTAGTAAAAGATCAACTCGGAGGTCAAAGGAAGTGTGTATGGGGAGTCCTTTGTACTTATTCCAAGAAAAGGACACAGCACCACTTCGTGAAAAATATCACATAAGATGCTGGAGAAGCAATGGTACCCAGTTGACGAAATGTGTCCATCTTTACTCTTGGTAGATTAGTGAAATCTAATATTTTAAATTCTCTACTAAGGCCAAACCACCAAGCATGGAATTGATGTTAGACCAGGAACCATGGTCATCACTGGTATACAAGGACAATTAGAAATTGGAGGAATATGAGTGAAAATGATGGTGGTGATGATGGTAAAGATGACATTGACAATGACATTTTAGACTTTTATACCATAGCACTATTACATCCTGGTCTCTATAATAATTATTTTATTTTTAATTCCCACTCAATCCTTCCAATAAAAGTCACTGACTCTGTAACAAAGACATACTACTAAGACAAGAAACTCTAGAGAACAGTTCTGTGAAAATCTTGGGCAACACACATCAGCTTACCTATAGCAATGCTAATCCTTGATATTGTAAATCAGACTCTGCTTAGCAAATAATTATGATCGAAATAAATGGAGAAATATGTCCAAAAATGTTTCACAATAAATTAAAACCAGAAAATGTTATTTCATATTTATATTAGCTCATAAATATATTGTATATATTAAGCAACCTATTTCCAAATAAGCAGACTAACTCTAGGTATGTATTTATAGCAGTAACAACAACAAAAAGTAGAAATGCAGCATCTCAGGGCTCAAGACAACAAAAGGCAAATATTTTTTAAGTAACGTATTCCTGCAATGTGAAAAGCACTGGGATAGACTCTGTAAAGGGTATAAAAAGAATTAATATCAATCCTCAAGGAGTTGATCATCCAGTTATAAACACCATCATGAACTCATAGAACCATAGAGATACAAGACTGAACAGTATCACATTTCTAATTAATTAAATGGAAAATCCCAAGTCAACGTCCTTTATGACCTCTTTTTATAACTTTCTTCCAGCTGGGTGGCTTATCTCTCCTGCTGGGTTGTGTAATCCTTTGGGACTTTATTAAGTACACACACTTCTTCGTACAGAGCCTGTTAGAACCTCTGCCTTCACATCTGTGAAATGAGATGCTGAGTACCAGTCTCAGGGTGTTACTGTATAACTAAGTGAGTCAATGGAAAAAAAAAGTTCCGAAATGTGTGTGTGTGAGGGTGCCTGCACATATTAGGCATGATGAAAAGGGGATTATTATTGTAGCATAAGAATGAAAATCTGAGAACCTCTACTAAAGGGGGTGCAACATAAATAGGATAAAATTAGACAATAGGAGAAAAAATGTAGAAAAGGTTTAAATTACTGCTAACATATAGAAAGCAACAGGAAAAGAGAAAATTTTTCAGAGATGAGGCTAAGGTTTTGGGTTTGGAAAATAAAAGTAATGATAACAATTCAAATGAGGAAGGAAAAGAGAAAATAGAGCCCAATTTCCTAAACAGAGACAAGAGATAAGTTTGAGATATATCAAGTTTGAGTTTTACAGTTTGATAAATTAGACTTGTTAACCTAGTTATTATCATATGAGGCTGAATCACAGGGGGAAACAAAGCAAGAGAATGAGACACAACTAACTCCCTAATTCAACTGGTCCTTATCCTTGTAAAGGTGGCGTCAAGGTGCACAAGTAATCACAGGCCTTCAGCAAAGTACCTTGGTGCCAGCATTAGCAAGAAGAGGGACAAAACCAGTCCAGCAGTTCTTTTTTCTGATTATACAACCATGACCTTGGGTCCACTTGGTTTCTTTGAGCAGAGGGAGTTCCTTGGTGTTTGGGTCAAAAAAACAGTGTCTTTTCCTTTTCTCCACAACAGTATTCTAGCTCTGGAAGCAGAGTCAGTGAGTGACACAAGGAGGCATTGACAGCTCAATGTGACTCCCAATAATAAGCCAGAGTCACATGTTTCTACATGCTACATCGGTATACATGCAAATGGATCAAAATACACAAATTTGACCTAAAATATAGGTTTCATAGCATGCAAAGAGAAATATTTTTTAAAAAAGTAAGACCTTCAATAAGCCAGAAGACAAACGTTTATTTGAAATATTTTTTGAAAGAAAGAAGGATAGTGAGAGACAGAGAGAAAGAGAGAATCAATTTTTATTGAGTTTTCCCATGGCCTTCCTTGCTCTGACACTTAGTTATGTACATGGCTGCTGGGGTTTGATCCCGTGTACTTGCACATGCTGGGCAAGTGCTGTAACCGCCGAGCAACTGATCCATCCCCTATTTGAAATAATTTTTAAACTCTGATTCAGGGAAGAGACACTAGTCAATTGCTGGGGCATCCACATGCTCAAGTCCCTTCCTGGAAAGCTGATCTTTAATGGTGTGGTTATAGAACTATGTGTCCTCAAGTAGAGCTAAGAAAGCTCCAAAGGCATATCCATTCAATTCTATGACACACGTCTAAAGATAGAGTGGGGAAAGTGCTTGTTCATGAAGACACATCAGATTCACTGGCCTTTCTAGGGGTGGTAACAATGATACCTTAAATGAGATTATATTCTTCAAGGTCGGGTTGATTTCTAAAACACTGTCTCATTTGTTTTCCATAATTATTTATGATTCAGGTCACTATTAGAATTTAGGGAAGAAGAGAGAAAGAGAAAAAAGTTATTTTCATGTAAATCATAGTTCCCCACTTTACAGGTAAGAAAACTGAGGGAGATAAACCAGTTGTTCAAGCTCTACTAAGCAAACATAGACTAGGTCTGCAGGGTTTCCAGCACCCAACCCACAAGTGATCCTAAGTACCTTGTTGCTTCTCACATTGAAGATCTTCAGAAGAAAATGTTGAGGCACCTTCTCAACCCTGGGTATTACAGAATAACTCAGGGTAGAAAGTTTGTTCTGTGTTTTGAGCGGGGCACAGGGACCGTAGGGTGTGAGATAGGGAAGAAAGGGAAATAAGTCTAGCCATGTGTTGTTTGTGAGGAGAGGTGCTCAGAAAGTTCTCTCTTTATTTCAGACATTCCTTGAAAACATGTGGAACTACGTGGCCTCTGCAGAATCATGGGCCAGAAGAGACACACAGTCACAGAAAAGCACAGCAAATTTCTCAGTTGCTCATGTTTCATCATCCCACAAGGAATTCTCTAGATGCAGCCTTTACCCCCTCTCTTTCTTTCCCTCCTACCTAGGACTGTTGTTTACTTATATTCGACTTTTTTTTTCTCATCCGCTAAAAAAAGAAAAATGAAAAAAAAAAAAAAAAAAACCATGGCACTTCACGTCTGAGAGCCACCAAATGATGCTATATATCCAAGAGCCCAGAGAGGTAGGTGGAACTAAAGACCCAGTGGTCCTGAGAAGAGGAAGAAGGCAGTGGGCCAGGCAGAGACAGAAGAGAGTAACTAAGTTCACATGACTTTTTCTAGAAACCAGACCTGGAGTGCAAAAACCGGAGTGGAATTCTAAGATAACTTGTAGGTTTCTGAAACAATCAGAGCTTTTATGTATAATGACATAAGAATATGTTAGACATAATATATTTGGTAATCCCAAAAGTAAAAACAAGAGAAAATTACCTTCTTCAAAACCTGATACATTTACCAATAAGTCAAAGTCATTGTCACATTAGGTCATAAGCTAACCATGATAAGTTCAAAAAAAATCGCTTTAATTTCCTGAGGAAATGCACTGGTTACAGCGTCCTTCTAAAGACAAGGTTAAGCCAATGTGAAGAGGAAGCAGGTCAGTATTTTCAAAAAACTCTTTTCCCAACTTGCAACTATTTGTTTTTAGAGTAGACATGCTTACTTAAAAATTTAATAGAAAGATTCAATTTTAAATATTTTCTCGTTTTGTGGGAAAATCTTCAAATTTTAGCTTCAAGCAAAATTGTCTAGAATGTAATTGTGTCAGATATCTGTAGAATGGAATTTTTAAAATACCTTGAATTAGTAATTTCTAAAATACATGTTCAACTGTCAAACGATGCAATGAGTGATCATAAGTAGAAGAGGCACTAAACTTGGGAACTTGATGTGCAATATGGAAGGGAAAGCCAGGCAAATACGAAAATCAGCTGCCTTGTAGTTGATCTGAGTTCTACTGTTGGGGTTTAAGAGAGCTTTCCTTTGGCATTCGTACTCAGTTCTGACTTTCCTTCAGCCTGGATAGAAGGGGACTGAGGGTATTTGAGCTTCCATACTTCCCTCTTTCCGCACATAAAATGCTTTGGGATAGCTCTTTGGAGCCTGAATGCTACAAGCTCTCGGAACCCACTCTGGATACAGAGAGACCTAACTGGAAACAAGTGCTCATGCCTGGGGTGACTCAGCTGTTATCTTCTAGTGAGCCTCTTCAGAACGTGAAAAGAGCCACTCAAAGTGGCAATCTGCAGTCAGAGGTCTCAGGATGATGTTCAGGCAGGGTGATGCTCTCCAGCCAATCCAACTTGGCTAGAATCCATCAAACCCAAACAGGTTCCGTGTTCTGCATTTCAAAATCTGACACTCAAGTAAAAGGTACAAAATTTTATCTATGCTGACATCTAGTCAACTATAAACTAATGACAGTATTGGTCAAATTCAAGAGACCTCAGAGCTGATATGCTTCAGCCGTTAGCACACAGAACACTTGAAGTCTCATGTACTACCTACGTTGCTTGTTTTAAAGTCCTATTACCAAGATGTTCTCAGGAAAGCATTGTATTTTCTGGCCTTGTGATAATCAGAAGATACCATGGTGGTTTTTCAAAAATCTTTTAAGTTTTATAATTGCACACATTTTCAGTCTTGCTTCCTGAGTTCATTTTTCCCCCCTCTAAGACCATTTCCAAGGATCTCAAGAAAATGAAAGAAACCACTGTGCCCAAGCTGGAATGCATGAAAACCATACCACCTCCTCCTAGAGGGCAAGGAACAGATCCCACAACTCCATGTTTGTCCCTCCTCTATCCCCTCAAGCCACAAGTCCCCTCTGCACCTAGTCCAAGTCTGGTCTTGCTTCCTGACAAAAGGGAAGATAGTTATATCTCCTGGGGCCAGGATGTGAGGCCTGGGAGGAAATGTTGTCTTTTGGGAAATAGCAAAATTGTGTGACTACATTAAAGTCAACACTATTTATCTTCACCTCTTGTCCTGTGGGCTGACAAAGGGACACCACTGTTAGGCCCAGCCCCTGTGCACAGCTGCAATAGAAAGAAGGCAGGGACTGGTACTTTCAAGTGTCAGACCTTTTGTACTGACTACTAGTTTATGAGGCTGATGTCAAGCATTGCAGTCAATGAAGCCTTTGTACTAGGTGTACAGGGCAGGACAGTGGAAAAACTGCCCTCTCCTATATCCCAGGCCCATCCATCTTCCCCTCACCCTGTTTCTCAACTTTTCTGTCTCTTGAACAGACAGAGAGAGGATCCCTCCTGGGTTAATGTACTGGAAAATTGCTCTGCATGTTTATGAGGGGGTCCCTTCCAAATGAAAGAAAAAGGAAAGGAAAAAAAAAGAACTGAGAAGAAGAGTCGTTTTTCCCACTGAACTCATTGGCCTTAAGCTTGTGGGTATGACCCTGATTAAGAAAATCTCAATGTCCTGCTAGGAGGTTTATTGTGAAGTTTGGCAGAACGCATTTCCGATTGAATTTTTTTATTATTTATAATCACAAAGTGGTTTTGGACAGCTCCCATCAACCACCCCACCACCCACCACCAGACTCCAAAGGGGCAAGTGCGCATGCACACACACACACACACACACATACACACTACACATACACACATGTGTATGTGTCCAAGCCCTTACCTTTGAAGAGGCCTCATCCACTTGCGTCCTTGAATCTTTTCTCCTCAGAGGAGCTGGTTTCCCCAAGGCAATTCCCTATAAATAGCAAACATGTTGTTTTCATACAGTTGCATGGAACATTGGACCATGTGAACTTTGCCATGGACGGATGTGGAAACCCGAGAAGGCTGTGCTACGTGATATCGCTCACTTGCTTATTTTAACTTTTTTCTAGCTAAAAATAATATTCTCTATCTCTAACCACCTCCCTCCACTCCTGTGTTCTATTCCTCTACGGAAGGCTTTAGGCTAAAATAAAATATCATGTAAGTGGTTAAGACATCAACTATGTATGCTACTGAGGAGAAGGCCTGAGGAGGCACCAGGAGAGTTTATAAAACTGAGCTGAGTTCTTCCAGAAACTTCCATGCCGTCTTGGAAATTATAGCCATTGTAAAATATGCATTTTAGAAACACATAGACACACAGCATGTGTTCTTTCAGAAAATGAAATTAGCAGCCTGGTGCATTTTCTTCTTCCATTAGCCAGTTTTGGAGAAATTACCTGATGCTTCTGTCAGTTATTAATTTAGCCAGAGAAATTGAAGGTGGAAGATATTTACTCAGAAAAGCTCCCCTTCTCTGGTAATGGGAGAAAAAATAACCAGAACTTTTTTAAAACATAAAAATCACTCAGACAAATAAGATTAATAAAAAGGCAGAATCAATGTTAGGTCTTCAATTGCCTGGGGCTTGTGAGTTCTGTACCCCTTTGAGCTTAGGACACCAACATCTGAGACACAAATGATACATAAAGTACCATTTCCTGACACACGAATGGCCAAGTTATTTCTCCTGTCAGGAGATTTCTTACAGAATGTGACAGTGCACAGTCACAACTGGCTTTCCTTTTTTTTCTTTTCTTCTATTTATGATGCGAAATGTTGAGAAGTTTCTGGGAAATGATTGATTCTAGCACATGGAGAATTCCCTCTCCCTCTGCCTCAATCTTTCCCATTCTACATTTTTCACCCAGATTTTTCCCAATCAAAATATTTCCATTCTGCAAATTCAAACTCTGTCCCACTGATAACCATGGGGCTTATTTAAATACTTTTCAAGATTATAAAAAGAAATGGGGTGAAGCTGACAAATCATGCCCAGGAGAGCAGGGGAAAGCCATGAAGTCAACGCACACATGAATAGGGACCCTTAATCTCTTAGCCTGCCCCCTTTTGTGGATGGAGGTCAGCAGCATTTGGTCCCCAGGCCTGCTCCCTGAAGGACCTTAATAAGCAGATGTTACTGTAACGTGCTCCAGGAATCAAGCATAAATATGACCCCTGACCCCGCTTGTCAGCTGATCCACTGAGTCCATTAGAAATATACTCTTCACTTTTCTAAGCGCTCACTCTTTCCCACCATCCCCCTCTGCTCGGCGGGGCGCCTCGGCCTGGGTTTCCATGCCTGTGGCTCCTGCTCTGGAAGCTTGCACACTTGCCCGCGGTATGACCTTTCTCTTCAGGGAGGTCAAAGGCCCCAGACCTCAGGCCATCCTCTTTTCTTGCTGAAGGCCAGCTGATGAATCATTCCTAACTTGAAGGGAACAGAGGAAAGGGGAGGGCTCTGAAGGCCTTTTGAGAGAAACAACTGTGGCCTATACATCAGCATTTACACAGTTCTGACACTTCCAAAACTCAGGCTCCTTTCTGGGAACGACAGAAAGAAGGGACCAGAGGATGCACTGAGTGGTCTCCCTGTCTAGGCTGGAGAAACAAAGGTGATATGTGTGCTTACCCCTCTGCACTGAGTTTGATCAGGAGAACTTTGATGAATTATTCAACATCCTATGACTTATCACTCAAAAAAGTAGAGGTGATTTTTTTTTTAAAGAAATCATAATGGGGCTGGAGCGATAGCTCTGTGGTTTCAGCACTTGCCTGGCATGCACAGGGACACAGGTTCAAACCCCAGCACCATGTACACAATGAATTGTCTGATCAACGAAAGCCACATGAAAAACCAAATAAAATTGATTATCTCTTTCTCTCCCTCTCCCTTTCACTGTCCTTCTCTCTTAAAAAAAAAAAAAAAAAGAATCATAATATGTCTCCTTTAAGAGACACCAGATGGATAGATTGAATAGGGAGGGATGGGATTGTAAGCCCTAAAAGCTGCCTAAATTACCTAGAAGGCATTTAATTTTTTCATTGCTCTTCTGTTCCGATCAGGTTCTGGTGTTAACGGTAAGTCTGTGAGCAGGGTGTATTCAACCCCACATCTTTTCAGAGAGTCTTCAGTAGCCTTACAGAGAAGCTTAGGAAATATCACTGAGGAGCACTAGAATGCTAGAGGTGGGGCAGCCAAATTGATTGTGCTGATCCCCAAACGAAAGGAGCCCTAAGATGACTCCTACAAGGATCCCTACAGGAACTGGAACTGTGTTACTTGAACTAGAATGAGATTTGGTGGTTTGGAATTCACCAACTTACCAACTTCACTGTTGTGACTCTCTTTGATCATTCCAAAAGAGTACAAAACCAGCTATCCGGTCCAACACCATGTGGGTCGGACAAAAATGGAATAATTTTGTCTTCACCAAAGCTTTGAAAGCATTGCCTCATTAATATATTTGCTGCCTTCAAATTTCTTGCATTAAATTGTTTTTAATAAGACTTAAAAGTTAAAAATAGAGATTGCTTCCATCTTTGCCTAGGAAATATTGTAATGTACATAACTACGCTTTTTAATTTGCTTTCTCATTCTTTTTCCTTCTATTTCTCTGTCAGTTTTTCTGTTTTTTTGTGGGGGAAAGCAGGTAGCATTGGCAAAATGTTGAGGCTTCTGTTTTCTAGGTCTTAATATAAAAAAGCGAGGGAACTAGTTGGGCTCAGAACCTCTGTTGCTGGAGGGATGGAACCATTCCTATTCCTACTTCTGTACCTTTCTCCAGCCACCATCCAGCTTCATAAGAATTCATCTCCAAATACCAGGACTATAAATGACTATCTTTTCTTGCTTCTCTGATGGCATTTAACTCAGGAGGTCCCAACTTGGCTAAACAGAAAAAACATGTGAACATTTTTGTGTGATGCATATTTTAGAACTAAAACCCATTTTGACCGAATACAAATATCTGTGGATTTTTCTAGGGGATATGTGTGTTTTATACTAGTGTAGCAAATCCCTCTTTAAAAAATAATTATTTTATTTTAATTAACAAATAATTATTATACTAAATTGGAACGCAACTCTATTATTGTTAATCCCATCTTGAAGACAGATGATTATCACACTTTTAAGTCTATATTTACCTACATCATAGAAATGATCATTGAATTCATTCAAATTTTAAAATCATATAAATGATACAAAGATACAACCTGACAAGGGTAGATCAGTCAATATACAGGTAAATACAAGAAGATAAATACAGAATGTTACAAAACAGGTGCAGGCCAACTTTTAGGAATTAAGAGAGCTTGACAGATGATATTTGTTTTGAATTGTATCTTAAATAAGACTTAAGAATTAAACCCACAGAGATACACATACAGTATCCCGTTCGAAGAAAGAAAACAAAAAGCATGAGGCACGAGAGGCAATTAAAGAATGTCAGGAAATTGGATTTGTCCATCACATGAAGGCACACAGAAAAGAAAGGCGGAAAAGATTAAAATGCAGTAATCACCTGAACTTGAGGAGAGGTGAAACCAAAGTATCTGAATGGATCAGCTGCCTCTGGGCCTGTCAGGGGTGGGGGTGGGGGTGGAGCGTCCTTCTGGATTCTCCAAGTGCATCAAGCTCATAGTCTAAAAGTAAAACAATTATGTGTAACTACCAAGCCAGTTCAAGTTCCTACACACAGAATTTTTTTTATCACCTAACACTAGGAAATTTCCCATTGATACGTTTAAAGAGAGCGGATCCAGTCGTGGCTTCTCTCTTCTTGAGGTTAGAGTTTATTCATAGAGTGCACCTTGCCTGTCTGTGACTCCAACTCCCCCACTGAGCAAGGAGCCTGGACTTCCTGTAATACTGACCCACAGCCAATGCCATCATAATGGTTAGCTTGGCTGCAAAGATTTTCACCAAATCAGCAAATGAACATCACATTTAATATATCATTTCTACAAGTACGGTCAGCTGTACTCAAACCATAGAAATTGAAACTGAGCAGACTGATGCAACCGGATGGTTGGCTTAAAAACTTGAAGACTCACATTAACATATTAAAAGAGCAGAACTGGTAGCAAGGGACCACAATGGAATTTAAATGAAGTTAATAGTAATAAAAAACAGTATTTGGAAATTAAATAGTGAAATCAAATTAATTGGTTTTAAGAAACTGGTGGCTGAAAAGGAAGCCAAAAGAGAAACCGAATGTAGAATTGAAAGATTCTATGGACTTTATGACAAAAATAAAGGACTACAGTGGGAAAGTCGCTGCTCACAAAACCATTAATCTAGGTGAAATGAACCGGTTTCTTGGCAGATACAGTCGAATCTCACACAAAAAAATAAATAGGTAACCTAAATAGCTCTGTTCTCTAATTTTATTTAATATGCCTATTAAAGATATATTGAACTGTTAATTAATAGTTTCCCCTTCCCCCAAGAAAGCACCATTCCTTTATGGTTTTACCAGTTAAATATACCAAATATTCAAAAAGAAATAACAATTCTCCACAATATTTTCCAGCAAATAGAAGCACAGAGAACACTCACAAACTACATGACACCAATTAGGTAATTACCATTACCTGAGTACTAAAGCCAGACAAAGACATTATCACATAGGAAGGAATATAAACCAATATCTTTTGTAAAAATCAATGCAATCCATAACATCAACAGGATACAGAAGGAAATTGTATACCCCTTCAATTTATGGGGAAAAAAATGGTTGGCAAATCTAACAGTATTTAGGTAAATACTATAACCTAAAATAAATAGTAAACAAGAATTAATATGGAAATTTCTCAACTTAAAAAACATCTACAAACATTAGCATCAACATCATGCTTAGTGAAAAGACTAGACTTCTTGAGATCAGGAACAAGACAAGAATATTCTCTCAGTGGTCCTATTCAGCAGCATTCCACGAATCCTAACTAGTGCACAAAGACAAGGAAAAGAAATAAGCATGTAAAAATAGGAAAGGAAGGAACAAAACTGTCATTATTTATCTTTTTTTTTTAAACAACTTTATTTAGTTTTTCACATGGCCTTCGTTGCTCCAACACTCAGCTGTGTATGTGGTGCTGGGGTTTGAACCCGGGTCCTCGTGCTTGCCAGGCAAGCGCCAAAACCGCTGAGCCACCGCTCCAGCCCTATTTATCTTTTTAAAAAGGGTTTTCTACGTAGAATATCCCAAAGAATCTAAAACAAACAAAAAATTCCAAACTCCTAGAATGAATAGGTAAGAATAGCAAGGTTACAGGGTCCAAAATCAATACATAAAACACCTATAAAAGTAAATTTATTTTCTATATAACAACAATAATCAATTGGAATTACTTTTTTATAAATATCATTTACCATAGCACCAAAACAACAAAAAACATGAGGTCTAGTAAAATGTGCACAGGATTCATATATGGAGAACCACAAAAAACAACAAACGATATCAAAGATCTAAATAAGCAGAAATAGATTATAAAATCATGGATTGGAAGATTCAATTCAATGTCCAGGTGCCGCACACATTAAAGGAAATGCATGACTGGGCATGGTGGCACTCGCCTATAATCCTAGAAACTCTGGCAGCTCAGACAGGAGTATTGCAAGTTCAAAGCCAGCCTCAGCAACTTATGGAGGCCTTAAGTAACTTAGTGAGACCCTATCTCAAAATAAAAGATATAAAAAGGGCTGATGATGTTGCTCAGTGGTTAAAAGCCACTGCATCCAATCCCTGGTATCAAATGGAAAAAAAGAAAAAGAAAAGAAAGAAAGAAAAATAAAATGAAATATCTGTAAAAGATGGGGCGGTGGCACACACCTGAAATCCCAAAGGCTCAGGAGGCTGAGGAAGGAAAATTTTTTGCAAGTTCAAGGCCAGTCTCAGCAACACAGCAAAACCCTAAGCAATTTAGCAAGTCCCTGTCTCAAAATAAAAAATAAAAAGGACTGAGGATGCATCTCAGTGGCAAATAATAAATATCCCCAGAGCCCCCCCAAAACAAATTTTATTTAGAAGAAATATATAGTAGAAGAAAATGCAACAAAAGAAAATGTGTCAATGATTAAATAATTAGTACTTCTGTGGGTAACAAACATTTTTTAATTCGTATGATTTTATCTATATTGTTATTATACTTATTTTATATGTTTACATATTATATTATTTTAGTTTAGAATATTTTAGAGTTAATATGTATTTTTAAACCTTTTCCTTTTAACAGAAACTACCTTGCAATTTCATCTTAGTAAAAATTTTATAATTCATCTCAAAACATCATGTTGGTTATATTTTTCAAAATCATTTTTACTCAAAAGAGAGTAATCAAAATTAGTACTCTTCTATATGGTTCCTCTAATTAAAAATGACACTACAAGGGCTGGATCGGTGGCTCAGCGCTTGCCTGGCAAGTACGAGGACCCGGGTTCGGGCCCCAGCACCACTTACACAACTGAGTGTTGGAGCAACTGGGGCCATGTGAAAAACTTAATAGAGTTGTTTCTTTCTGTCTCTGTCTCTCTCACTGTCCCTTTCTCTTTAAAAAAAAAAAAAAATGACACTACAAAAATTAGAACTGGCATCATGCTTTGAAAAATATCATCTTCGTTTTTTAAAAACATGGTCTAGGGGCTTGAGTGGTGGCTAAGCAGTTAAGACTCTTGCCCAGCAAGCACGAGGACGTGGGTTCGAACCCCAGCACCACCCACACAATGAAGTGTTGGAGCAGTGAGGGCCACATGAAAAATAAAATAAAATTGATTCTCTCTCTCTCTCTCTCTCACTGTCTCTCTCTCTCTCTTTAAGGAAAAAAAAAGGTCTATGTTCCAGGTTATGGACACAGGTACAATAATTTCCAAAAGTTCCAAATGAATCAGTGTTTTGGACAAATAAAATGCTAAGTCTTACTATCCTTGTTTATGTTCCTCCATCTCTGTAAGTGGAGATGCTAATGTAGTTTTCCAAGAATTTTTAATACAGCAGACTTACATATTTATTGCATAATTTAACTAAATTATTCACTTCATTTTGATTAATTCCAATAGATTTTCTTATATTGGTAGGAAGCGTATAAAAAAGAGTTACCTTGCCCAAGTTCCTAATTAGCTACTTTTTCAGGTTTCAGCACAAACCTTCATGAATGGAAGGAAAAGAAAACATTGGGAAAGATCCTTTTTCACATCTTCGGCCCTGACAAAACCTCTTCGGAAAATGAATTGCACTTTGTCACCAACCTCCCTTATCTTCATGTCCAGGCTGAAATTCAAATGTTCCTTTTGATCTGCTCTTCTGAGCAAATCTGAAGTGAGATGCTTTTTAGAAGAAGAAACTAAGGAGAAGATATTTGCTAGTGAAAATGATTCCCAGGGCATGGAATCTCCACCTGCCAGGAAGACCCTTGCTACTCAGGGGCCCTCAGGGGAGTGCAGACACAAACTTTGAAGAACTGGCCTTAAGGCAACTGGACCCCGCCCACTGGTCTTAGTCAGTTTAGACCCTCACATTAGGGACAACAACAGAACTGGGGACTTTTTTTTCCAACCTGATTATTATGCAAATAATGCTGATTAATAGTTGCTCATCCCCACAGCAGGTATTTTCACATCAATATTAATGTCATCTACCAAAGTTTGGATGGTCTCCATATTCCTTTTGAGGGGTTTGGCTGGCACAGCTTGAAAATGATGGAATACAGGATTCAAAATCAGATTTGCCTGACCTCAAGGCCCTTAATCTGTTTTGTATAACTGAATTTCCTACCGGAAGCATAGGAAGGGTAGTAACTGATGAGCAACCCCAATTCTCCAAAGGTAAGCTTGGGTGCTAGAGGAGGGGCACCCAGAAAGAGGCGGCAAAGCTGGATGTTTATATAGGAGCCAGGCTGCTGCATTGAGAGGTGGAGACTTAAGAATGCAGTTTTTATTATGCGTGTGGTAGGATCTAAACCGTTTCTCAAATTGTGCCTGGGAAAATGAGCATTTCCTGGCTGCGTTTTAGGGAACTTTGAGAGAATCGCTTAGAGAAGGGTGAGGCTTGAGAATTCAATTAAGAGATTAGTCTGAACAGGAGAGCGATCATGTGGATCTGAACCTGAGCCACCTCGGTGGGAAGGAAATGCATATGAGAAACAAAAACAAATTACCAAGAGGTATTGGTAGGAATCAATGACAAAAGTAAATATTGAGGCTAAGCGATACCCAGGGAACAAAGAGGATGTCTGAGACTACATACCCATGAAACCAAAATGAGAATGAAAATAGCACAGGAACAGAAGAAGGGCAGGAGGTTGGGGTGGAGAGGTGATAATTCTATTTTGTATTGGAATGATTGACTTTGAAAAATTACAATCAAGAGTTAGCCTTCTGAAGATCACAGAGTTATAAAACCTGTTGGTATAAATGTGGTTGTATTCTGTAATGATACTGATTTACAAGGAAAAATATAACAAGTCATTAGAATAAGACTTAACTGTGGCTAAAAATAATTCTAGGCTCAGGGTGGGATTAGGCAAGAAAGGGACTCTGTGTACTTAAAAGTTAGATACAGCTTCATGGGAAATGACAAATACTTGGGAAAGGACATTAAAGAAGTAAATCCTTGGGGATGTAAAATAGGATCAATGAAATTCCTTGGTTCTACATTTTTTAAACCCCAAGAGGAAAGGGGATGGACAGATGGTTCTTTAAAGCATAAGCTGAACTTTTTTTTTCATCTAAGAAGGAAAAACTCCACTTGCCCTTAATTTACCCCCAATAAATCCACAAATAGAATCATGCATGCCTTTTCCCAAAGTACAATTGTCAATCAGCGTAGTAATGTTTAAATTTTTATTTCTTAACTGTCATCTTAATACAAGGAATATATCAATCTCTTTTTGTTCTTCTCGATTTCAACAAATATAAGAAAATAAGTTAGATAGCACAGGGGTTTTTAAATAATGAAGGGTGTTTTTCCAATAAGTGTATGCTTACATTTTTTCCTGAAAAAGGATTGCAGAAATGCATAAAAACTTTGCTGTCAGTTGTTATGACCTATTGATAAGTACAGACCATGACTGACAGCCTTTCAAAAGCCTCAACTCCTAGAGTTAGTACAGAGTTAGAAAAAATCCTTTACTGTATTTTCTGGCCTCAGAATTTAAGTCAAAATCAAGGTCATAAAGTAGATGAAACTTTGAAAAGAAAGACCATATCCTGTTAAAGCAGGGATCTTCAGAAGTGCTGCATACACCTCTAAAATATTGATGGGTTTTATTCCCGTATTCCCTGTATTTCAGATTAATACCTGCATCTATGGATTGCTAAATTGGCTTACACATTTGTTCAACATAGGAGCATCTGTCCCATAATGGTGCGTAGATATTACATTGCACAGAGTTTCAAGGTAGCCAGTTGACATCCAAGTTCTTCCTTCACATGGAATTCATAATGTTCACATACTAGTTTATGCAAATTACTAGACTCAATGAAAATATTAACTCAACGAATATTTATTGGGTGCACCTTACATCAAACACATCCAACAAATTATTCTCTTAGATGACTTACTTTGTTGCTTGATAAAACTCAGTGGTATGGTTTAACTAATTCTGTGAGTAGAAACAGCAATGTAATCAATATCTGAAAAGACCTCAATGTTTAATGTCAGTGGATAAAATGATCTGAGAGCTTTATACAAATGATCAAACACGTTCCAGGTTATTTGTTGTCCTAAAGGCATGATGTGTTACATAAACCATCTGTGGGAACCTAGGAGACACTGTTCTTGTGTAGATCAGCAGTGACTGGGGGGGGGGGGGTTAGGCATGCATACTTCTCTGATTTGACTCACCCCCCAACAAATTGCGAAGCATCATCTAATAGGCTTAAGTTGCCATATAGCAGGTGAAAGCTGCCTTGTGCACTCAATGCCACCAACAGAGATTTCCATTATATAACAAAATATGCAAAACACATGATACACATTTTTAGGTGAGATTATAATCGCTGCTAGATTCTTATTGTTTCTGTTATTAGAGTTCCTTTCTAATATCATTGCTACTCTCATTTATTCAAGTACTCATTGACACATACTATGCTCCAGGCATTGCTTTATAGGTAGAGGCAGGGAAATGAGAAAGTGTGGGAGAAAATGGCACTCAACAAATATCTGATCCCAGCTGTTCTACCCTGCATTCACACTACATTCAAGGTGAGGGTGAGAAATGAGAAAACCCTGTCAGGATGACTTTTAACTTGCAGCGGTCCTTATTGAGCTGAGAAAAGTGGCCTGTTCTAATTACTCCACAACATGGTTAGTGACAGGCCAGTTCTAGAAAACAAGTCTAAAATCCACCTGTCCTCACTTCAGAGCAGAGTGACTGCCTTTGAGTCACATAGATCCCAAACTACTTAGAGGGTCTGATGTTTTATGTGCCCAGCTTTGCATTTAACCAGAAATCCAATGCCTAATCCAAAATTCTTGGAAAGTGAAGATTCTGACTCTCCATCTTTATCCTCAATACATTTCACAAGACCAGTCATATACTCAAAAAAAAATGTTTTAAACAAATTAGTAAGGACATGAACTGAGTAATGTTGGTAAAAGTCAGGATGTGAGAAAGTAGCATGTATGTAGGAAGGTAAAGAGTTTGATAGATGATAGACAGAGACAGATAAATAGAGACCACAAACAACTCTTCAAACTCTCTCAGATTATTCCAGAAACCCATTCCATAAGTTATTCCTGAATTCATCTCTAAAGCTGATCCTGATTCTGCCAGAGGTGTTATAATGCTGGCTTTTATTACTTTTGATCAAGATTGTGAAACACTGAAGGATTTTAATCCTTATTGCCAACCCCCAGCTAGAAAATCAGGAGTCCTTTTGTCCTCTACACATTAAATTCTAAGCTATCAAGAATCATACACAGAAGTCTTAGCACCAAAGCTCTTTGGCAGAAGAAAATTCATTGAGGTATAAAGTTAAATTTATGGATGAAAGAGCCATTTCTAAATGATGAAAGTTAAGACTGACTTGAGATATTTGCACTTTTAATCATGACTTTTGGGGACAATCAAAATACCTGATACTAACATTTTTAGTGTTATTTCATAAGAGTCTCAATACTATGTCCTCACTTTGCTCTGCTTAATACAGTTGAAGCAATGCTGAAACTTCAAACTAGGCACAGCAAAGAAAGCAAAACTTGTAGGAATCTTGGCCCTTCTTCATTTAATGAATGAAAACCATAGTCACTTCACTAAATAATTATGTTGCTCAGTTTTGGTCTTACTGAAAATATATCCCACTTCAATTAAAATTTAGATTGATCTGTTCATTCTTTACTCGTGTAAAATAAAAATAATTAGCTGCTAAAGAGAACACAGCATTTTTTTTCATTTTTCCTTCATTCTACCAATAATATTCTTTATCTTTACTTAAAAATAACCCTTTGATAACATTTCCAGAGACTCACATTTTTCTTATCCCTTACTCCTACAAGGAAGAAATGTTTAACTATTTCAGACTGAATTGCTTCAACTCACTTAAAGAATTTCACCTTCTCAACACCCTTGCTTTTAACTTAATGTTTTTCAGATTTCCAAACTCTGTTACTGCAATGCTAAACAAATAGTTATAGTTCAAGGGTCAGTGAAAGGGACCTATTAGGTGAAAGGTTGAATAACTTGAATGAAAGGACTTAGCATTTTAAGAAAGAGATTTAACGGGTTTGGGACCTCTTGTGTGCTAGCTAGAGTTGATTCTTTCTTGTTTGACTCCTCATCACCAAAGGTGTTAACTTTTTAGCTGCTGGGGATTTGAGCTTTATTAGGTTTTCTCCTTCTATTTACTTATGAAGTTAGAGGAACTATTACTTCATGGTCAAAACAATACTTCTCATTTTATGAATCAGCTTGCCTCAGGGAGAGATTGAGTTAAATTTGTACCATAAATTTGTTCTCATATTTATAACCAAATTAATTCTGTAAACATGATTCTTAAGAAGCACATTGACCCATTCAGGTTGAAACAGATGTCAATCATCAGAAAAAATAAAGTATGATTTTGCATGTGTCTATCAATGAAGATAAGCCACAAGCATACTCAAGGCAAACCAACAGCCTATAGCAAGCATTTGCTATCAAAATTAGAGCCTTCTTTTCCTCTTATCCCTTCCTTAATATTTTGGCAAAGAGACAGTTTGGCTGAATCTGTTTTCGATGAGTGGATGGCTTGTTTGTGAATGAATGAAAAACTACTGGCTAATAATTATAAGAGAATCACAATCTAAACAGAGAAGTGGGGAGCTAATAAGTTCTTGCAGAGATGAGAACATGGAAATTTGGTACCATTTATTTCATTCACCTACCCATTCATTAACCAACAATTAATCAAGTTCTCAAAATGTGTACAACACTGGGCCAGGTGCAGTATGTGACATACACTCAAGGAAGAGCCCTTGGAGACCAAGTGGATGACTAAAAGAGGATTTATTTCAAATGGCTGAATGCAAACAGACCCTAATGGTCAAAGAAATTTTATTATTTTTTAGTTGTGTAAAAAGTACTGCAGGGGGGCTGGAGCGGTGGCTCAGCAGTTTCGGCACTTGCCTGGCAAGCACGAGGACCTGGGTTCAAACCCCAGCACCATGTACACAACTAAGTGTTGGAGCAACTAAGGCCATGTGAAAAACTAAATAAAGTTGTTCCTCTCTTTCTCTGTCTCTCTCACTGTCCCTCTCTCTTAAAAAAAAAAAAAAGTACTGCAGGAATAGGATCTAGGTTAAAAATGATATAGAATGGGCTTGTCCAGGTAAAACTGTGGCCTATACATAGGTCTGCTCCACATGTGGTGGTCAGCTGTGTTAATTTCTGCTTGTGATAAAACCTACCCTCCAGCTTCATGAAAATCCACAGAGCCAGGGCTAAATTGTATAGCTAAGTCATTTCCACCACTATGTACATTTTCATAATCCACATCAATCATGGGGAAAGTTTCTTCCTACCCTAGGGATTGAATTTCCTTTGAATACCCTGAAGATACAGAATGAAGAAAATGGGGTCTATCTAGAAGACATCTGTTGTGTATCCAGGTCATTAGAGAATATTCTGAGTTATATTTGATATCCCCTTTCTTACTCCACTCTCTCATTTTATTAGCAATATTTGTGTTTATGTCTGTCTCCTCTTAGTAAGCCCTATTTAAGAGTATGAACCAGTTTAGAGCAAAAACGGTCTCACTTGTGCTTGGGTCCTTGAATCTCAGCACACAGTAGTGACAGGAGTTCAATATTTTTGATTAAATATACCCCATGGGACGCTGAGCATAACTTCATAACTGGCTTGGCCATCTAAGGAAATTTCAGGCTGGATCAGGCATTGTGAGTATTTGCAGAACAGACGTGGAGTGGTCATGCTGTCCAGCTGTATCAAGTGAAAATACAGGTATACATTCTTAAAGTTAGTTCAGAACTTTGTCTCCAAAAGGAGTGAGCTCAGCTTGTGGTAGATTGACACTTGCAGACTATCATGCAGCCAGAGACTCTCTGAATGGTGTTGGCAAAACGCTTCTCAATAGACCAGCTGAGGACCAAGCAACGAGGAGGTGTGGCAGGAAAGAACAAATCTTTTCCAGCAGTATCTTCTCGGAGTGACCAGGGCAGACCTGACCCATAGAGGAAGTTCCGGCAGTAGGAACTCAGAGTTGGTTTCCAGGAAACATGCCCTGTTCTTTAAATCTTTACTTCTGGAAAGAAAGGAGCAGCTATCGCTCAATTTACCAGCAGCCTTTGCATTGACCACAAATTATGTTCCTGGAAAAGACATTGTAATTCCAAATGATGTAAGGAGACTCTGATTTTCCCATTGAAACAATGTTATAATGGGAGATTCTGTGTCTTTCCAGGGCTTTGCTGCTTGATGACTTACAGAAGTGACAGCCAACACCACATTATCCACAGCATACCTGAGTGCTAGGAGGTGTGAAGCTTTCCAAGGTGCGGGGAAGGCATTTAAACGGAGGATAATGACGACTTCTTTAACTTTTATCAAATTGCATGTCTATAAGAAAGTTCCTGCAGAGGATAAAGACGGAAATGTGGGATTTTAATAAAATGCTCAAAGTTGACACGGGGAAAGACGATGTGCAAGACAAGCAGAGATGAAAACCTGCCGCGCTGTAGAAAACCCAAGCAACACGGTGGGCATGCTACGCTGCCTGCCGACCAACGCGCACAACGGGGCGCAGATGCGGCTGCACAGAGGTGCACGTGCGAATGAATGAGTCTTAGGCTTAAGCAAGCATAAGAAAACCGTGAAAATATTAGCACAGGAACAAGAAATCCAGGGTCCCAACCTCTCAAGTGAGAGAGAGAAAGGGAGAGAGAGAAGGAAGAGAGGAAGGAATGAATGAAAGCAAGAAAAATTAAAAGGCCCTCTGGCTACGCACACACCAGATTTACTGCTTCCTGTCAAGCATCTCTCAAAAGGAAGAGGCAAATGAAGTGTGGGAGAACATAGAGGTGTCAGACACATTTCCATAAAGCTGTGTGTATCTTCAGAGTATTAAATTTAATGTTGTGAGTCTGATGAAACACCAAAGTTTAGGTTAGTGATTTTCCTTAGTAAAAAAAAAAAATTAAATGAAAGGTGAAAAAAATATTTGCATACAGCAAAGACTGTTGAGAGATATCACACGTGAACGCAATTGAGGTTTTATTTTTATTTTTATTTATTTATTTTTACTTCATGAATAATTATCTTGTGTATTTATGGAGTGCCATGTGATTTTTTTTTCTAAGACAGAGAGCAAAATGGAGAGAGTGACAGACAGAGAGAATTAATTCTATTTATTGTTTTATCTGGCCTTTGTTTCTCTGACACTGAGTTGTGCATGTGGTGTTTGAACTTGGGTCCTTGCGCATGCCAGGCAAGTGCTTCAACCGCTGAGCCATCATCTCCAGCCCCCCATGTAATGTTTGATCTATATGTATATCATGGAAAGACTCAGTCAAACTAATTAATGTATCCATCGCCTCACCAATTTATCAATTTTCCTGATGAGAACATTAAAATTTATTTTAGCAATTTTGAAATACGAATTATATTATCACTAATTGTGGGCATCATTCATTGGAATAAATCACAGGAACTTCTTCCTTATGTCTAACTGAAACATTGTACCCTTTGATTAATATCACCCCTTTCCTTTCCGGCCCCTAGCCATTCTACTCCCTGTCTCTGTGAGATTTACTTATTTAGATTACACACGTGAGTGAGAAAATACAGTATTTGTCTTTCTGGCTTATTTTTCTGAGCAAAACATCCTTTTGTATAATGTCATAGTATGGAGGTTCCTCAAAAAAACTAAGAATAAAATTACTGAATGCTCCAGCAATCACACTTCTGAGTACACATCCCAAGGAATTCAAATCTTACATTGAGGAAATACCTGCACTTGCATTTTCATTGAAGCATCACTCACAATATACATAAGACATTCATCTATAAGAAGCAACCTGATGGCCCATTAGTGGGTGAATGGATAAAGAAAACACAGTATACAAATACAAAGGAATACTATATGGCCTTTTAAAAGAAGGAAATTCTATCATTTGCGACAATATGAATGGAACTGAAAGACATTTTGCTAAGTGAAATAACTCAAGCTAGTTTTAAAAGAAATGAGAGGAGAGAGAGAGAGAGAGAGAGAGAGAGAGAGAGAAAATGCATTAAGTGGACATTTCCCTTGAATTCCAGTTGGAAAGAACTTGGACTTCTGCCTCACTCATTGGAGGATATCATCCGAAATGCCCAGTTGGCATTTGTGTGATTGAGAAAGAATTTACATTGTACAAAGCTAGTGACATGTAGGAGAATCATTGACAGCAGTCATTGTCGTCTGAACTAAGAATCACAACAGTGTCCTTCTCTTTTCCCACTTTTAGACTCTCACAGGGTTTAAGTCCCAGGAGTTTCTGGATCTACAGAACTCTAAGCTTCTGGGTCTCATTAATGTCATAACCATCACCAGGAATCCAACTTTAGAATTTGATATGAGTCACACATTGGCATACATGAAAGGAAATAAGTTTTTAAAAATCCCTGTTCTGTTGCAGAAACTCAGTCCTCCTAGTGTCCCCATGACTATGTTAAAATTAGTGAAATTACATGAAGAGATACTACAAGTCCTGCACTAAAATCTCTAGAAGACTTGGTTTGCATTAATTCTCATCTAAATTATACCCCGTACATTTATTTGTTCAGTGTGTAACCTGCACAACTGTAAATTGGAAGTGCCGAGAGGAAATCTCTCTTTTTTTTTTTCATCTTTATTTTTCAATCTTTATTTGCTATAAGTCATTCTCTGCTGGAATCTCTCATTCCCTTGGAAGTTTCAGTCCTATTAATGAACTTAGGGGCATAACTCCTTCCCAAACACTGGGTTCCTTTTCCAGCTCCTTCATGCTATTTTAAAAGCCTATAATTTATAGGAAAAAGGAGTTTCCCATTTTTCCAACCATAAAATTTTTTTGTGTTTCTAAAGCAAAGATTCCATTAGGGTGCTTATTAATAGTTCAGACATAACCTAATAAAGATCTGTCAGACAAGGGATCAAGCAAGAAGAAAACACAACATTTTGTAAATCATACTTATTTTTCCTAAATTATTAAAGAGAGAACAAGGGTAGAATTTGAGGCCTGAATGATCTGTTACATCCTCCCAAGTCCTAAGGCAACCAACTTTCCAGTTGTCTTGAACAGGCCTGGCCCATTTCAAAATTTCTGGAAACTTTCCCCTTGTTCATAATTATCCTCAGGGCATTAAGGTTCCACCACAAACTTCCAGATACATTGAGAGTTAAGAGGGAACAAAATTCGCCCACATTGAGAAAAATAAATAAAATCTGTCATCTTAGCATTTTGTTTTAGGCATGGCACAAATAAGCATTTTACACATTCCAGCATAAGTTGAAAGGTTCTAATGATTTTTTTTTTAATTGCTATGGTTAGGAAGGTGTAGTTAAACAGAGCCATGTTAAGTGAGAGTATGAGCCATAAAAGTCTCCGAAACCAATGTCAGCCTCGGCGCCCTGCTGCTGGGAAGCATCAGGGAGCAGCAGCCCCCACTGAGGCTCCCCAGCACCACGCACAGCTGCAGAAGATTGGAAAAGCCACAGATTTCTCTGCAGCAATCTGGAAAACACATGATCCATCCTCAGAGATCACTACAGATAACTGGATGGATCGCTGAGGTTTCCCCTAGCAAAGAAGTATTCAGTATTTAATAATAAAGGGAAATGTAAATGCATGGGAAATATCAAGTCCTTGTTTTATTTGCATATGATAAACAACGCTTTTTATCAAGTGTCCCTTTAACTGTGTTAAGCAAGTTAAGATACCGAAATATTTCTCTTTGCTCTGCTTTGTTAACTACCTAAATTGCTAGTGTTTATTGAACACCTACTAAGTGCCAGAGATTACACTGAGCACAGAGTACTCATTATTGGATTTAATGCCAAACAAACAAGATTTACTGACACCCTACTATGGGTGAGGTAGATAACAATGAAATGCTAAAAGGGACTATAAAGATGCATTTTTAGCACTCCTAAAATTTATTTATATAATTGGGGAAATCAGATGTGCAAGCATATGCATGGGAAAAAATAAAATTAATTTATTACTGACTGGTAATGATTGACAGATGACAGAGGGACAGACTCAGTGGAAAAGCCAACATAAAATAAAGCCTTCTGATTTGAGAGCTTTCGTAAGAGCATAAGTAATACACAGAGGTGAGTGTCCATCAAGGGGAAACGACTCTCCTCAGAGGACTGGAATAATTATGGAAAGTTTTGAGCACAAGGGAAACAGCCAGTGTTTATCATGATGAGATCAATTTTGCAAATACTTATATAAATAAACAAAAACTAGATAGGCCATAACTTTCAACTTTTCATGTTTCCTATTTTCCCACACATAAACAAATTCACTGCATATAAAATTATTTTTCAGTGACATATCATCTAAATTTGACACACACAGGCCCACAAAAACCCAAGAGATTTTGTTTCCACTTTTGGCTATTTATAAAGATAAAATGAATCAGATCTTTGTCTATTTTTTCCCTTTATTTTTAGCCAAACATATTACTTATCTGGAAATCTTGGATTTAAAAATATACATCTAGTTTTTTCAAATGACCAGATATTTGAGGCCCCAAATAGAAACCTTCCCTTTGAGTGAGTCAGCTTGTCATGCCAGTGTTTTATTTCACTTATATGTTTGTGTGCGTTGGGGTGGGGTTGAGATTCCTGACATTGCTATGCATATAATTAGTGCCTAGGTGTTTGTTCTGCAAATACACTACATGTACCTGAGACCAGGAGGCCAGACTTCTCCTTTGTTGTAAGCAAATGGAAACTCTTACCTTGAAGGGTAATTTTCATTATTTCCCTGCAAGAAGAAAGAAAATACCGCAGGAATAAACATGCAACCTACTTTCACGAAATTTGCACACAATGCAGGTCAGGTGGTTAATGAGGCCATAATCTACATTCTGTCTGAAGCACTAGACCTCCCCTTACTCTGCTGGCCTTCGTGGTTAAGAGAGCCAGAGATGTTTATTGCCGGAAGCCACCCTTGCAAGGCCCATTCATAGCCAGCTCTTTGTAAATAAACATATAACCTTTGCAAAGGTAATTTAAAGCTCTGCCTTAAAGATGCTAAGAGTACAGGGAGAGGGAGAAAGAAGATAAAAAATCTCATGAATAAAGTCGAAGGCTGCAGGCTTAGGTGGTTATTAAGTTCCAAGCTGTTTTTCCTTCACTTTTCTTCACCACTGAAATAAAAACAATTATTGCTGTGATGCACTAAAATTAGAACACATTCGTCGTTTTTTAAAGGCAGATACAACTAAACTTAAGCTGAGCCATAAAAGCAAAGCAAAGAGTGACACCCTAGGGCTACCCTCTCCGGGTGTGGCATCAACCCGGTAGAGAAAGAGCAGCCCACTGGGTTTGTGCAGAAACTTCCTTGGCAGAGCATGCATCATAAAAAGGATTTAAGAAATCCCATTGGATGGTTTCCTGGGGCAGTTGCAGCACCAAGCACCAGTACAAGGAGCGGAGCTAAAGCGCCCACACGGGATTGGCTGCAGTCCCATCAGAGAGGCGAGCTTTATTATTTCAGATGGTGAACCTTCTCGAAATCAGCCAGCTCCTTCTTGAGAGCCAGAGGTGGTTAAAGAAGCTTATTCCCTGCCCTTTTCTGCAGTTGCAGGGACTCAGATGTAGCTAAATGATCAATTACTAATGCCCAAAAGCCTCTACATCACTTTGGTTAAGTGGAAAAAGTAAAAATGTGTGACTGGTTAGATTATCTGCACGAATTGGCCAAATGAGGCTTTTTATTCCGAAAATGCAAATGTTTCCCTTCCTCCGGCTCACACTTTCCTCAACTTATTTAGACATCCCCACCAGCAAAAGGTTTGGCTGGTCCCCTTAATTACTGAGGTAATTGCCTTAATTCTATCTTCACTTTGCTAATGTAGCTTTGGCTTTGAATCTCAGACTTTATCCATTCAATTGTTGTAATTGAAAACTGGGGGGAAAAATGGATTATGACCTGGTGAGGCCTATCCGGTTTATTTATTTATTTTTTTAAAGAAGGAGAGAGAGAGAGAGAGAATCAGTTTTTATTTATTTTTCACCTGATTCTGGTTTCTCCCACTCCCAGCTGTGTGCATGGTCCTGGGGTTTGAACCTGGGTTCTCACACATGCCAGGCAAGCACTCTTCACTGCTGAGCCACCACTCCTGCCCAGCCTAATCAGTTTAAACCATATTGCGAAGAGTTGGAGATATGGGTCTGCATGAGAGTATATATATGTGTGTGTGTATATGTGTATATATATATATACACATACACATATATTTGTATATATAAAATATATATGAATATGTACACATATGCATGCATATATAAAATATATATGAATATGTATATGTACATGTATGTGTATATATAATAAAATATAAAACAATGCATGTTATATATGTATATGCATATATTTTTTCATCAGATACTTAAACTAGATTTACAATGGAGAAAAAAATTTCCAAAACTTCCAATCACCAGCTTTGAGACTGCTCAAGTACAAAAATTAGTTTCTGTCATGTAAATATTTGCAGTTACAAATCACCCTAAATTCCAACACAAATGTGTGTTTTTCTCTGTTCCCCCCAAAAAAATTCAGCCAAGGGATGTGGTTATGAGAGCTGAGAGCTCTGATTTTGCACCTCCCTGTACTGTGCACCCATCCTTGGATCATGAGCCCGCCTTGGCTGTGAATACTGCTTCCCTCTCCTGCCTTTTACCACCTGGTCTGTGTGGTGACAGACCAGTAACAGCCAGGAAGGCTGAGAGATGGGGTCATCCTCTAATTTATCCAACTGCCAGCTTCCCTTCCATTTCAGGATGAAGTAGCAAACTGCTGGCTTTTAGTGTGGCCCCTGTGGCAATTCTTAGGGAAAAAAAAAAAAAACTAACTTTCCTTTTAATGTTATTGTAAAATGTGTAGAGATGTAAGGCACTATAAAAGTTTAAGATGTTATTGTTCAAAGGACACAAGAAGGCTATTCGTGGCAAAGGTTGAGCTGGGCACAAAAGTACAGGAACTGAAAAAATAGCAGAATCTAGGAGGGCTTCTGTTGTCAGTGATGGTACTGTTTTGATTTTCAGGTCTGTCAACAGCTTTACAGGACATGGCTATGTCAGATGCTGCAAATGGGGACTTCACTTCCAACTTTTTTTTTAAAGAGAGATGGAGGGGGGTAAAAGAATCCGTTTTATTTACTTTTTCATCTGGTTTTCATTGCCCCAACACGTAGTTATGTATGTGGTGCTGGGGTTCGAACCTGGGTCCCTGGGCATCCCAGGCAAGCACCGCAACTGCTGAGCCACAACTCCAGCCCCTCCAACTTTCTTTATACCAGGAAAGTTGCAATTTGAACTGACAAGTACAAAAGCATCCACCATCTTCAGAAGGGGGAAAGATTGCAAGATAAATTTATTAGCTCACAGACAAAACATGTTATTCCTAATTCTGACCCTTACTTCCTTCCAGCAATGCTTCAATCCTTAGAAAGGATTTCTGTTTTGATGGTAACTGCACAAGTTTCTGTGACCACATCTTCACCAATATCTCTCCACCACCTCTATATACAGGAAAACAACCAGATCCAGTTTCTGGATAATTGAGATTCAGAACACTCTGGTAACTGAAAGCTCTATTTGAGTTTTCAGTATTATTCCTTCAACAAATACTTCCTGAACACCTTCTGTCTGCAGGTACTGTGCTGACCCCTGGGGACAAAATAATAATTAAAGGCAGTAATGTGCCTGCCCTCAAGGAGTCCATAATCAAGTCAGAGAGACACATTCATCACGCCAGCACACAGGAAAAAAGAAAGACCTAACTGAATCGGGTGCTGTGAAGAATCAAAAAGGGCCATTTGTATCTAAAGCAGAACACAAGGCTCTATGTAAGAAATATTTCTTGAGAAGTAATAACAGTATATATTTATTGAAAAGTCACTACATATGATAGTATTTTCCTAAGGTCTTAGATGTGTTTCTTTTTTTCCGTCAGACACAGAGAGAGGGGAAGAATCTCTTAGACTGAGATCTGAACTCTGAATGGACTAAGTTAATTATTATGGTTTGGATATTGGGTGTCCCCTGAGAACCTCCTAGTAACACAGGCATGCGTGGAAGTGAAACAACTCCATTATGGCAGCTGTGACCTAATCACTGGATCAGTCCTTTGATGGATTAATAATCTGAATGGATTACTGGGTGGTAACTGTAGACAGGTACGGTGTGGCTGGAGGAAGTAGGTCACTACAGGTGTATCCTTGGAGATTATAACTTGTCCTGGGTCCTTGCTCTTTCTCTGTTTCTTGACTGCAATGAATTGAGCAGCTTTTCTTTACCATGAACTTCTGCCATGATGTTCTGCCTCACTCAAGCTTGAACAATGCAGTCAGATGACCGTGAACTGAACCTTTGAAACCAGGAACCCAAAATAAACTTTTTATTCTCTAAGTTGTCACTCTACGGTATTTTGGTCTCAGTGATGAAAATCTGACTAACATAAAAAATTAGAGAATGCTATGTAGTATTTGCCTTACGTAGGAATAATGTTGACAGGCCCAGACCTTCCTATAGGGGAGCTGTCTTCCTGCGATAATGTGGCATTCATTCCATGATCCTTCAATCGCCCCTATCTCAGCATAGTGCTCCTTGGTTTGCTGCAGCAGTTGGACGGGGAGTACAGGAAAAACACTAGTTCACACATGCATTCATCTTCCACTGAAACCATTGCTTCCCCTGCTATGTTATCAGCAAAAGCAAATCACAGCCACACTGTCTTTGAGTGAAGTCCTTTTGTGTGGTTGGGGAGAAGAAGAGAAGCAGATGTATCAGTGAACACCAGCCACATGCAGTGCTACAGACCACATGGAGGAGAAAAGAACAATTCAGACATAGGGGTCATGGTGGGCAAAGACCCTGTGTGGGAGCAGAGAATAAAAATGGTCCTGAAGCATGACAGAAAATATGTTTGGAGTGACAGGTAGAAGTCAGATCTTTCAGGGTCCATTCCATTGTGTTCCTATATTTACCAAAAAATTCAATAAAAATTCACAATGTGTCAGGTCTCACTTTTCATCATTTTATTCAATACAGCACCCAATTCTCACCAAACTACTTCCACATTTGTTTAAATCTGAGACACCAGCAGTTGTCTTTCAAACCCTTAAGTACTACTGATGAACCTATGGCACTAATGGTTCTTACTACCTGGAAGGTTGATGCATGCTTGTTGAGAGGGCTCTTCGAGACCTAAGTCTACTAAATTGTAATTTCTCATTCTCATGTACGCATATGTACACGTATATTTATGTGTATGTTAAATAAAATAATTAAATATCTAATACTTTTATATCCAAAGAAGGACTGCTGAATCACTTTTTTATTCTAAATCATTGATGTCAATGTCTGAGTTTTCATTTCTTGTATTCTTCTCACTACCATTAAGACAGATAGTGATGACATAAAACAATTGGTATCTCAGTGACAGAGTGCTTGTCTGATGTGTGGGAGGCCCTGGGTTCCATCCCCAGCACTGAAGTGGGGAGCAAGAAAAGAACTGAAAACCATTGGTGATGGACATGGAGGTCAGTCATTCTTGATTGTTTGATAATGATTCCCTCTCAATTTTAAGTCCATATTCAACTAATAAAAAAATAATTAAAAACACTTCCAAAAAACAAACAAAAAATATAAAATATGCATGTCTTTGGTATGTTTTAGAAAATACTATACATATTTTAAATAAGAATATGCAGTGTAATCATACTTATGCTTAAATTTTTATTTATATAAAAAAACCTGTTATAAAAAAAAGGAAGAATTACCTTGATCTTGTCTCCCATTTCATGAATGTGGCAAAACATGTCCAGTTTGTCATCTTTCCTACCCTCCCCAGTCCTATTTGATTCCTAATGATTAAAACAAGCTCACCATAGTTTCCAGATTATTTTCCCATATTATTTTTTTTATTAAGGAGTTGAGTGTTTGTACTATTGTAGCTGTACCATGTAACAATATGATATGCATGTGATCCTAAACCTTAGTTACCCCAACAATGCCCACATCGTTTCTTGATTCTTCTATATTACACCCCTATAAGATATAAATGTTGATATTTATATATATATATGATTGTAAATTTTCCAGAATTAAATGATTGCATAATTAATGAACATTTTGCTAATTTTAATGTTGGAGCTTTGATGCTTACACATTGTTATAATTTGGATACAGCTTTGTTCAAGTTCAGAGGAATAATGATTGGATTGTGAGGGCTGTAACCTAATCTAGGAAGGACTGACTGACTGCATGATACCAGTAGACAGGTGGGGCATTGTTAGATGAGCAGGGTCACCTGGGATTCATCTTCCTGTGACCACTTCCCTATTTGCCTCTTTCTCTACTTCCTGGATGCCAGGAGTGGAGACATTGTTCTGCCTCCCCTTTGGGCCCAGAGCAATGGACTCAACTGATCAAGAATTAAACCTCTGAAATCATGAGCCAAAATAAATGTTTCCTCCTCTTAAGTTGTTCTTGTCAAGTATTTTGGTCACAGCGACACAAAGCTGATGAAAATTCACATGTACAGAGAACAGCAATTATACTACCACTGTTTGTGTTTATCAGACACCTTCTACTGTAATACACATCTATGTTCAAGAATGCTAGAAAGTAAGAAAATTTTGGAATTCAATAACTATAGTATTCATGCTTCGGTCCTTACTTGGTAGAAATTGAATTAAGCAGCACATATTTATTCATTTAATCTTTATAACAAGTCAAGTGAATGCTATAGTTATGTTCACTTTACAAAGGAGGAAGAATAATTGCCCAAATCATTGATCTTGGTACAACACCAATAAATCTACCTTTTAAACATTATGGTATCAAACTGAAGGTAGAGATAATCCCAAGTAACTCACAAGTGGCAGAGCAAAACTCAATACTATGAAGTGATCTTCCTAACTCTAAGTAGCAAAACCAGGATTATTGTTTACTATTCCTTCACTTCATCTATGTAGATATGACTCAAATATATGTTTGTACATAATCACCACCTACATTTCAAGTCTGGATTTTAAACATTTCCCAAAAGGAGAATCAAAATGGGTAAACCATGATTGATATTTTAATTATCTTTTGTTTCAATGTTAATGTCAAAATGGAGAAGTAGAAATATGCTCCTTGATGTCAACAAGACGACCTTGGGCAGAACTCCAAGAGCGTGCTCCCCAGGCGTACGCCATGCTCAGGGATGTGGGAACATGATGTGCCAAGTACCATATGCCCTGATCTTTCAGGTTCACCTATAATTCACTCTCTTCTGTCCCACCTTATAGCCAATTCTTCTTTTCCTGAATGTATATTCTTTTTTTCTAGGTTAAGAGAAAGGATTGGGAGGAGGTTAGTCAGACCCAGGGTACCTTCCTATGGGCCTTGGGCATACTCTTATTTGATTCCAGCTCACCATTCATATTATGAAAAAAATACTTACATCCCACGGTTAATCGGTCCTGCCAACAAGGTGAAATTACCCATTAAAAAAAAAACCTAACTAGAGGTTAAAAAAAAAAAACTTTTCTCCTTCTCTTTCAGATCTCCACATGAACCTGATAAATTCAATCTCAAACCCAAATTCAAACTCTTTAGCTCAAATTCCATTTCCTTTCAGCTCAAAATTTACATCTTTATGCAAACAAAATGAGGGCTTAAAGATGATTTTAGAAATCAATCATTGAGTATTTTGGACATCACAAATATTGCTTTTAAATAGACTTCAATGATGAGTATAAATTAATCCGGAACTTATGGGTCAAAATTTCCTTAAAATTAAGGGACACACGCTAGGAAAAAGCTTTCTCTCATTTTGTAAAACAAGAACATTGAGAAGAAAGGGGCAACATTGGACAAATCCAAATTTCAGCCAGTTTCACCTGTCTCTTGGTGACAAAAGCCTGGAAACCGTACAGTCAACTTTAGAGTGAGGGCAGGCATCTTATTTGAAGTAACTACATTGGGAAGATTCTTTTTTCTTCTTTTTCTTCCAGAGCTTGAACTCTTGTGTGTTACACAATTACTTCATACTGGCCTAAAAGAATAGAAATATACTCTAAAGACACTCTGACTTGGCTTCTCATGGCATATTAAAAGCATATTGTAGAGGAACCAACTTAAAGTTTGCAGGTTTAACCTGAGGGAGAGAAAATTATGGTTTTCTCCATTTATCCATGAACCCTGCAGCTGGTAGGACTGTACTCTGCTAGCAATTACATTGAACAGATGAGGGACTTTTTAATTTTTTTTTTATTTTGACCTGCAGTTAAACAAAATTTGCTTGTTTTATTTTTGGTTAAAAAATGATGAGGCAGCACCAACCCCAGTTTCACCCCAGAGCTGTTGATTTTTCCCCCTCCTTCCTAATTTGTTTCAGACTATGAGTGCACAGAGTTCCATTTTAGTGGGAAACATTTGCTGCCAAGACCTTCAGGGGTTTTATCTGCAGTTTATTTTGTTAAGTACAAGTTTAAGATTATTGTGAGCTCTGTTTTTCCTTTTCCTTTCAAACTTTATAACAGTAAAGTTCATCGATTGCTTTTAGAAAATAAATCTAAAGAAGAGAGGGAAGCATGGATTTGGAGTAGTCAAAAATCAACAAAGGAGTAAAACCAATGATACTTATAAAGAATGATAATAAAATAATACAAATGAATTCAACTGCCTGAAAGGTTTAGCATGTAGTCCTCACTCCACTCCCATCCTTGGCCTTGTAATTCAAATTTAACACTAATAAAAGAGAGGAACTAAAGATAATTGACTGGAATCAACCATTACATATCAGGCATTTCACAAGCTGACCCAGCTCAGCAACTGCAACCCAATGCATTTTAACTTACGAATTCAGAACAAAAAACAATGGTTCACAAGGTGGAAAGAATGTGGTACAACAGCCCATTGCCCTAGCTGGTATTTATAAAGTTCTGGCAAAATTTCATAACAAATTTTAAAATAATATGAAAGTGGCCTGTTTCCGGTTTCTACCATGCACCACGCCTGTCATGAGGATGTCGCGGTCAGGGCAAGTGGCCAAGGATTTGCCTGGCAACAGAAATGGAACAGACCGGCTGCTAATAATCCTCACGTTTGTACCATGCTTTTTTATTTTATGTTTCAAAGAACTTTCACATAGATCCTTCCATTCGATCCCCACAACAAGCCTGGGAGACCAGGCTGGTTTTATTTTACTGATGATGAAACTAAGATTGAGATGAGAGACTTGATCAAGGGTGCTTAGAGAATAAGGATTACAGTAGAAAATTAAACCCACGTTTCTAACTCAAACCAAAGAATTCTCCATTAGTGTTCAGTTGTCCAGAAAACCTTGAGTTGTCCACTCAAATTTTTTCTTTCATTCTTTCCTCCTCCCCAAAGGGCTTCTGCTGTCCATCCCTATAATCACACAGGATTCTGTGGTTCATCCCAAGAGGACCATAGAGGAATGTGGAAGCCCACTGGATATTGTCACAGTTAACAATTCATCAGAAGCCAATTTGTCTTTCCATAGAAATTATAGCTCTTAATTCATTGATCCATTTTTTTAAGAACAATTTAGATAGTTATCTGATCTGATGGCCAATGTAAAAACTAAGGCTGATGGAATCTTTTGATTACCATCATTTAAGTTCAAGCAAGTTGGCCAAGCTATGAAATTCAGCCAAATATTTTCTTCCTCCATGATATCCATTTTATCAGGTTGAAATATTTGCTCAACCTCTCAGGTAAGTAGTATTGTATGCAAAGAACACACAGTGGGCAGAGTAAAGGCTTTATATCAAGGAAAGCTTAGGCTACTGTCTACCGCTTAATTGTTACGTGCTTTTGGATGTGTTCCTTAAACTCCTTAGTATCATTTCTATAAAATTATTTACTTAATTGCTAGCATATTGTGATGATGACATTAGACAGTACGTGTAAGGTATCTGCAGAATGTTAGTGCCTTTGTTCTATTCTGTCCCAGACTTTTTGCTGATGGATGCTTGGGGAATTGATTCTTTACCATTGGTTTTCCAGAGGTAGACCTGTCCTGTGTCCAAATTGATTATTGATCTGCGTGGAGTGGATTGGTGCATAGATGGAAGATGCTGTGGTGAAGATTTTCACCACAAGAGACCTGACCACCGCATGGTGGAGAGTGGTTACCATGGGCCATGGGTACAGATTTGGAGGAAGCACTGCAAAACTCTTTAAGCATACGTATTTCATCTAATCCTCTCTACAACCTGGAATTGAGAATTAAGCAATTACATAATTACACAGCAAATAGATCAACTTAGATAGCCAAACTGAGTAATTAGGACTGAAAACATTATTAACTGAGTTTTTAAATGAATCCTTCAGGTATTTATCTTAACTCTCTCTGTCTCTTCTTTACGCTGCAAATTATCAGCCCTAGGATAATTTATTCAGTTAACTTAATTGGCACTAAGGCCCAACCAGAAAATTCAGGTCCAAATTATTCACATTGTCTTACAAATTATCCCAGCATTAAAAGAAGATTCCCACTTCTGTTTGCCTTTTTGCATGAGTTCCTTCACTGCAGAACAGCCTATGACAGGACACCAGAAGATAGTGCGCATGTGCTCTGCCTGATTGGTCCTATCTGGGTGCCGGAAATGAGGTAAAACAAAGATTTCTAGTTTTTCATTAGTCAGTAGCTTTATGAGACAGATTCAATGTCAGATACTGAATGTTCCTTATCCAAAATTCTTGGGACCAGAATTGTTTCAGATTTGGGGATTTTTTTTTTTTAGATTTGGAATATTTACCTACACATAAAGAGACATCCTGGGTTTGGAATCCAAGTCCAAACGTGAAATTCATTGATGTTTCATAGACATCTACTACACCTGCCCTGTAGGTAATTTTATGCAATATTTTTTACTGTTCTAGCATTTTGATGACAACCTGTTACATGAAGTCAGGTGTGGAATTACCCACATGTGACATCATGTCAGTACTAAAAATGCTTCAAATTTTGGAACATTTCATATTTCAGATTTTCAGATAACAGTTGCTCAACCTGTATTTTAAGGTCCTGAGTCAAACAACTCTATAGGTTTAAAGTACTATTGCCAGAAGAAATTTAGACAGCACGTATAATATGTCCACAAAATGTTAGCACTTTTGTTCTATTCTGATCCAGATATTTTTACCCACTGAGTCTTGTGAAGTTCATTCTTTAGTCTTGATTTTCCAGGTGGAGCCCCAACTGAATTTTGTTCTCACCCACAGAATCCTTTCATTATTTGTTAAACTTTTCATGCTTGATATCTACTGGACTTAATATAAAAATAATGTAGAGAAGGTTATTAGTGCTTCCAAGAGCTCTGAAGACAATGCGGTAAAAGACGAAGATACACTGGTAAATAAAATGAGGATTTCATGTGCGTGTGTGCAAGTGTGAGTGTGTGTATGATATCCTTCAAGAGGTGAGTAGAAATGGAATCAGAATTTGTTAGATGCAATGATAAACCTGTTTTATGTGAAACAAAACTGCAAGTTTATACAATCTTGGAAAACATTACTCACTTTCTGAGTTGTAGATATTTAGGACTTGGGTCAACACTTTGCCATTTCAAGGTTCTGGTTGTTTTTCCACTTCAAGACCATTTCCTGCTTCATAATCAAGCCATTGGAAAACAAGCAGTTTTAGTGTTCATTTAACCGGAAAAAGAAGGGGATTCCTTCTAGAAGCAGGCTAACATACGTGGTGTTCCAAAACTTGCCAGGTACCTGCCACCAAGTGGTAGGAAGTGAGCTTAAAATTTAAGAATGGAATCCCCCCATTTTCTTCTCTTCCCTAATTATACTTTTCTTACACACTGAATCACCAAATGTGAGAGTGAAGGGATTAGAGTAGCCATTTTACTTTCTTGTAATTAATAAGTTTAGCCAAATTTTCTTACAAGGACAGATGGTATCATATTTGACCATAAAATGAATTTTCCTTTGCTTTATTATAAAAAAAAAAAACCAGCCTCAATGACAGTATGTGTTTCCCAGACCTATGACCTATTGCAATCTGCACACTTCAGCTTGCTGGTCTAATTTGTGGAGGAGTATGGCTTCTTTCGTGTCTGAAGATGGACTCGATGAAAAAGACCTATTACAAACAGAACTTTTTTTTTCTATTTACACAACATATGAGTGTTTAAGAAGAAGGAAAAATAGTTTACCCACATTTGTAAGCTAAGTTCCAATTGTTCCAGTAATGGACTCACTACTTTAAATGTTGGCACATTGTCCTTTCACTTCAAAATTAATTATGGAACATACCCAAATGTGTACACTCTGCCTGTGTGTACACAGAGTGGGCATTTGAAGAAATCACTTGACTATTTCAAGCAGAAAAATACTTTATTTAAAACATACAATTGATTAAGGGAAAGTAGAGAATTCTGTTTGAATTATTAAGAGAATGGTAGGCTGTTAATTTCATTTTTGTGTGAGTAGAGCCACGTTTTGAATAATTCATGTCTCCTTGTGATCAAGTTTTCTTCCTTTGCTCGTATGTACTTTAGAGATGATAATAGAATCTAAACCTGCAACACGTTACCAGGAAGATTCAATGAATTTTAGAATATCCTAATATTTTTATTCTTCCCTCTCTCAATGAGGTACGTTTCTCTTTCAGCCTGCACTAAGTTCTGACCATCGAATTGATGGAGTTCAAAGAAACTCAGATTTGAGAGCTGTGTAAGCGTTATTTCTTGATTCCCTTTAGAGAGATGGAGAATGTAGTTTCTGTTTCTGTTGAAACCTCATTTCCTTAGAAGGGACTGGAAGCTGTTACCATCTGAAAGTTTCAACTCCGAATGGGAAAGCGAAGCCAAATCAAGATATCCATTTAGCAGAAATCCTTTACAACTTGCGCTAATTGGCAATTGTAGGTGGTCTTGGTACACAGACTAATAATTGAACAGGAAAGAAGTCACAATTCCCCAAGTGAACCTGCTGGTCCCCACACAGTGTCACGATAACAAGGACGTGCTAGGTTGTTCAGCTAATTTACTCCGCAGACCTGCTGCTGAGGAAAAGGGAATTTGAGCTTTGCTTTATTGGGGTGCTGTCTGTCACCAGCACTGAAGTCAGTCACAAGAAACTGAAAGGAAACTATGTCAGGCCCATCTTGAAGCATCTTTCTGATTCACAGCCAATTCACAATGTTCCATGAAGGCTTTGCAGTAAAAAGTAATATGTTGAGGAAATTAAATCATGAATTGGAGCTGTTAATTACACACACATTGGTTTAAAGCTGAAGCAAATACTTCTATCTGCCCTATGTTGCACATTTTGCATGCCTGCCTGTTCTTCTACTGCTGTTGCTCGGTCTGTTTCTCTCTAATCTACCGCCCCTAACACTTCCACTACCCAATTCCAGGAGCTCACACAAATGTAAAATGTAAATTGTGGCCTAGATTGCTGCTACTGGAGTGTGGAGAGAGATGCCAGATTCTGTACCAGCCTCAATGGATCAGGGATCATCTTCCGCGTCCTCGCATCTTGACACACACTTCTTGGATCCGTCACTTTGCTCTTGGGTTTCCTATCCACTTTTGTTCTTTGGCCAATCATGTGCATTTCCCATGCAAATTTACATGTGTTTTTCTTGGCACAGAAGAGAACTCCTCCACCTCTGAGACCTCCAAACCAACTTACTTGGCATTGAAATTTCCTTCTTTTTTCACTCCTCCATTACGAAGCCTGGAGGATAATTCTGCCAACATTTTCTTCCAGCAGTGATCATCTATGTTACTGTCTTGTGTCATCCCTGAGGTATTATGGTATAATTAACAAACTAACTTCCGTCTCTGCCCTCTAAGAGCTTTTTAACAAAGGAGTTGGTTGGCTTTTCAAGACTCTACAACAACTATCTAGTTAGAGAAAAGCAGACTGTAGATGGGTAGGCCCAGCGTGCTTAGAGAAGGGGTACAACACAGAGGTCATCATGGTCCACAATGGGACAAGGTAGGAGGGGCTGGAGATGGGCTGACAAAAAAGATTATGTTCCAATCTCAATGAGTCTCATGCAGTAAGAACCTAGATTTCATCCAGTTGGAGGGAATCGATTGGCTTGTTTGTCTACAGACATTATTCATCTTAGGTTTTTTTGGAGGGGCTTGGGTTGAAAACTTAACAAGATTAACCGGGAAACAGAGGAAGGAATGAGAGCTAAACTGTTACAACCATCAGAGCAAGAGATGATGTAATTTACTTAGTCTAGGGCAGGGGGAGCATATGGTTGAAGAAGGGAGCTTTTGGGACTGGAGTGGTGACTCCGTGGTTGTGGCGCTTGCCCGGCATGCACGAGTACACGGGTTCAAACCCCAACACCCACGTGCACAGCTGAGTGTTAGAGCAACGAAAGCCATGTGAAAAACGTGATTAAAAATTGATTCTCTCTCTCTTTTTCTCATAAAAAAAATCAATTCTCTCTCTCTTTCACTGTCCTTCTCTCTTTAAAAAAAAAGAAGAAGAAGAAGTAGGGAGCTTTCTTTTGGTAAGAGCTCTGAGGCAATGCACATGGTAGTCATTGTTCCACAGATGTGATGAGTGAGAGGGGAGAAGTTAAAGTGGAGAACGAAAGGAAGGCAGAGAACAGAAGAGATGCTGCCAAATGATATCAAAATGCCAAATGGTATTATTTTAGTTGCCTTGAATCTGAGACACATAAGTGTCTTTCAAGACAAGACCCTTGCAGATGAAAGCACAAGGCTGGTTTTGCAGTGAAGTCAGGCCTGAAGAGGCAGGTGATGATCAAAGCCATAAGAGTTATTGGAATCACCTAGGAAAACAGTGTAAAGTGAAGGGAACGGGAAACAGAATCATTGCAACTAGCAGCACGCAAGGAGCAGGCAGTGGGATGAGCCAATGATTAAATCTGAGAAGAAATTATTTGAAGAGGAAATCAAGGAATGATTCTTACTCTGATAGCCTAAGAGCAAAGGTGCCAGCTGAGAGACTAGAGTACAGGTGAGTTTCACGTTGGATTTTGGCCACATTTTATGCCTGTGGAATCAGGACTGAGCATTGTCCCTCTTGGCAGTCTTTCCTCTCTGAAAGCTTGTAAACCCAAAGCATGCTTTGGGAGCCAGTATCTAAGAGTTCCCATTTTAATTTTACAGGAATGTTGATGCTTTGAATGAAACAAAATAAAATAGAGATTTTTCCTAACTTCATATTACTCAGACCGTGAAAATGCACTCTGCAATGAATTGAAACAAAAGTTTTCTTGGCTTAAATAATAAATAGAATTGTATTGGTTTTGTGTTTCATTTCATAAACACCAACCTGACCTAACTTGGTCTCTTTTCCTTACTGATATATATTTCCAATTTATTTATTTTTATTAGCTTGGGAATTCTGGTGACTATTTGCTGCGGCTGATGAACACCAAGTCACAGAATCATTACTTAGAGCTGTACTGAAAAGTACCATGGTATATCTGTAGTGGCTACTTCTGTTCTCAAACTAATGCTTTATTTATTTAGCTGTTCATTTTAGGAACAGGAAAAGCATGTTTAAAAACCCCCAAAATTAGCCTTGGGAACAGATGAATAAATATGAAAACAATTTATTCCTTTAACAGCCTAATAAAATATGTTTTCATTATGCTAACTGACCCTGATAAATTCAATAGCCATCAGTTAAATATATCCATCATCCTTGAGAAGTATATCCAAATGTTTGCTCATTTTCAGATCCTCAATGTGCCTTGGTTACATGATGATCATTAACTGTGACATCTACAACATTAATACTTTTCAGCCTTTATTTTTTCTAATAGTAAGATATCTTTTTACTTAAAAAAGCGGGGGGAGCTTTGAAATCGTATTTCAAGCCATTCAAGAGAGCCAAGTTTTGATTTAAGTTCATTTGATGTTCTTGTGTGGTTCTTTGAGATTCTTTCAATAGCCACTTGCTTCTTTAGTTACCTCGTTGCCTTACCAGTTAATGGCATCAGTTTTATTTTCTAAGTATGAGACACCAGGTATTGGTATTGCCTCTTATGGAGTGGGGACTGCGTTTGTGACCTTAGACTCTGGTCAGTAGTGGCAATAACAGTTTTCTCTTTCTTTCTTTCTTTCTTTCTCTCTCACTCTCTCTCTGTTTTTTTTTTTTTTTTTTTTTTTTTAGTAAAAAGGAGTAGGATCTATTTAAGGAAGGAGTGCAGAGACTCCACATGGTGGAGGAGTACAGTACTTGGAAGCAGGACACCCACAACATTTTTCTAAGGATGTCTCTGCCCGCCTCTCTGCGCTTCAGGGGGACCGACTGGTACTTAGCGTAAATGAAAGAGAGAGGTACCTCCCAAGCTGCCTGATAACACAAATAAGTTAGGTTACTTCTAAAAGTGAGCACATCCATCAGGATGCTGACAAGTGGCTAATCTAAGGTAGAGGGAGCCCTCTGATAGCTAGACCACAGCTGCAGCACCAATCATCCAATCTGGCCGACTTGGGAGATGTAGTAGCGCACATCACAGGTAACGTTCCTGGGTAAGCAGATATTTACGAATACCTGAGCATGTCTGAGAACCTTTGGAGTCCTTTCTTGTTCTTTATTAGATGACCTGTCATATGGTTTATCTTCCTCTGGTCCCCCATGGGGCACTGCTGCCCCAATCCCTAAAACCAAGAACACGTGCTCTTGTTTGCACATCTGGTCTGGGCAAGCCTGGCTCCAATTTAAAACCCTACATGTTGGTCCAATTCCATTATTGGACAAGGAAATTCTGTTAACTGGTGGGCTCATTTGCATGTCATTACCCAGAATGCCTCCCCAGCTCACAGATGTTTCCCAGACGTGGTGGGGAGGAGGGCGGAGAAAGGTGAGCTTTGAAAACAAATAGAGAGATTTGTGTATATGTTACTCGAAATTCTTTTCCCTCTTTTTTTTTAATCAAAAAACAAAATGTAATACAAAGTTATGAATTTTTTACAAAACTTCGAGAGACATTTTTCACCTTATTTTCGGAAAATTTAAACAAGCAAAACCCAGAAAAACTCTGGACCAGGCAATATTCTATTCATTCATGTGGATAAAAAGATTGCCACAGATTTCCATTCTAGGCTTTCAACTTTTGCCACAGAATTTCTTTTCCTCGAAGTTCAAAACAGTCTTTTTTTAGTGATGTTAAATTGATAAAAGTGTGCAGGATCTCAGTGGGACTAAATTTTGATAAAAGCCACAGTCTGTTTGGAAGATTTTAAATTGGATAAGTGACAGTCACAATACTCAGCCATCAAACCAGAATTCATTTAGCCACAATATAAACTTCTCTGAGAAGGTTCTTGCTATTGTTTTCTGAAAAATATGTAAAGGGTCTGGGTAACAGCTGCACAACCGCACTTTGGACACAAAGAAAGTATGACAACCTAGAATGTATGGTTCAAAATTTCAGGATTGACTTCTTTACTTATATTTTACAAAAGAAAGGAATGCTTCATCGACAACAGACAGACCTAGAAAATGAATACAGAATAGAATAGAATAATACAAAATAAAATCTATAATTGCTTTGGGGACTGGAGTTAAAACGCAGGTGTTTTGAGGGGAACATAAACATTTTTTCCTAAATGAGGCGTTGAGGGCTGGGAGAAGGGCAGTAAAATTAGTGGAATTACTGCCTGATTTTAACCAGATGATTGCTCCAGTTGGACACCAGCGAGTTTTCATTAGGGACTCTAATTTACAAGCCATTCAACACATTCCAGTGGAACACAACAACTCCCCCAGGTCCTAAAGAATGCCAGTTCTCCCACTTTATGGCGGAGAGGCTGAGCTCCATGGCTTTTAAAGGCCAGCATGACTATGGCATGGAGCTCAACCCTCGTGAACTAGAGATGGTTGCATTTTCTCCCCAGTGAGATCGTCCTGGGGAACCCACTTCTGACACACGTTTCACCTTCAGTTTACACTCATGTGGTCATTCCACGCTGTTCCTGGGGACATGTTATGTCAGGAGATGTTTCTGTGATGATGTTCAAGGAATGTTATCTGCTTGCACATACCGGTGACAGAGTTGCTTCTGATTGGCATCTGTAAAACAAAGTCTAACCTTGTTTCCTTCAACACTTCTGATTGTTGGTGAGGCAAGAATATTTGATAAAAACATTTCCTCATGTTCCACAGCATTTGCATTCCTGTTTGGAGTGAAGATTTCTGTGGCCTATACCTCATGTGTTGCACCCAGCCATCCATGTATTCTTAGTGCAATATGTAGGCACACAAGACAGAAACGCAGAATTGCAAGTTCAAGAGTTCAGGTTCCGTTCATAATCTTAGTTGTACTCTAACCTCAATGAGGTGAGAAATTGTATGAAATCATCCCAAAATAAGTTCATCTCCTAAAGATGGAAAGGGAGGTCTATCATTATGCAACCCAGGAAACAGACCAAGCTGGCCTGGAGCAGCTTAGATCTAGAAGTCCCTTGCTCACAAGCCTGCTACATATAAAGCATTTGTGCCATATTAGCTCAACACTAACTGGAAGAATGACTGAAATCAAGCATATTAATCATCTGGAGTCAAAAAATCTCTGCAACTTTAAGAAGTGCCCTGAATTTTTACTGGGTTTTAATCTACTGCCGAATAACGCTTAGAAGCAGCCACAACACTGAGAAAAACTGACACAATCCGTTGATCAAGCCACATTTTACACATTGTTACCTAAAAAATACCAGCTTTTTAGTGTCCTTCAGATATTATCCAAATGTGTCATGATCACCTGGACTTACACCATTCTAGTGTTTTGTGATTGCCGTTGGTGGTAACAAAGATTCTGACCCAGAGAATATTGGTGCTTGTGTTCATAGCTTTGCTGCATGAGATTGTACACCGGGCATAAAATTTTGAGACTGTTCTGCAAGCCCATCAAATGATTCTTTGTTACCTGTCCCCAACCATAATAAGCAATCAATGGAGAGACTCTGAGGGCTGATGAAACCTCAGAACCAACCATTTTATTTTCTATATCCAGACAGATAATTTCTAGAAGAATATAAAATGTAACAAATATCTAGGTAGGCCATAAAGTAAGCTGCTTTCTACGATTCGTGGCTAAAAATGATTTTTAATTATTATTTTGTACTATTAAGGTGAGAGAGGTTGAAAGTTTTCCATTTCTAGGTTTCTCTAATTCTGTACTAAAATTCAATCATTTCTTTTCTAATCAATTAGTATCAGGTGAAGTGAGCAGCTGATGAATTTCTCAAGATAATGGTATTTGTCATCTACAGAGAATGAATGCCACACCTCAAATTCACTTTCTAGATCTTTTTTTCAGTAAAATTAATGAATGATTTTTATGGGCAAATATGGGAATTACAATAATCCAATTTTTTAACCAGATTTAGACAATTTTATGAAAGATAATGATTCATCATTGATATTCATTTAATTATTTCACATCACTGGAAATGTTTTTAAAATACTAAGAGTTTATCTTTACTGAACTGAGGCCTCTTGATGGTGTTTTACTTAGCTGAAATTTAAATCCAAGATGATCTATATGAAAAATATCTAGACATTTATAGCAATTTTTATTGGCTTTTGTCACTTCAACAATTATGTTTTTGAACCAGGCTGAGCAGAAATTTGAGCAACTGAGGCAGGAGGATGCTAGGTTCAAGGTCAGCCCTAGCAATTTAGTGAGGCCCAAAGCAACTTAGGGATAGTTAGTCTCAAAATAAAAAAAAAAAAAAAGACTGGGATGTGGATCAGTAGTAAAGCACTCCTGAGTTTAATGTCCAGTACCAAAACAAAACAATTACAGTTTTGAATTGGGTAACCAGACTATTAGAAAATCTGCCTTTTCACATATTTTTATATTTTAACATTAAAAACTATCCAGTCTATTTCTTCTGGCCTCTCAGTGTGTGTACATATGTGTGCGCAATATCTTCGGGTTGCCTTTTGCTGAAGTGTGTGTGTGTGCAATATATATGCATTTCAGGATTTTGCTCTCACAGAGTACATATGCTGCTTTGTGACTATTTTTTTTCTTTTAACAGTATATTAAAATGCTTTATTATGAAACATACTTCTGAACAAAGATTTCTGTAGCCATAGAGCTAGTAAATCCCATTGTACTGTGTTGGACTGTGTTTTTCAATTTTCACTATTATAAATAATATACATAGCAGGAAAAGATAACCAATAATTTACATTTGCATATGTTGTACATTTCTGATTATCCTCTCAGGGTAGGAATCCAACTTTGAATTTTTAGGGAAAGTACATATATTTGCTTAAGACTTTTGAGTTGTATTGACAAATTTTCCCCTAGAAATGTACAACATCAGTGTTTACAATGAACAAATGTTACACTCGGCAATGTATAAGACAGCATTCTGGTCTACACAGGGATTTTTTAAAAAATCTTAATAACTAGTAAGAAACCTACGAGCACTTTATGTTCTCAGCAGGATGAGCAATCAATTCCATTGGAATCAGTTACTTACTGTATACTTACTCTTACCTTAGACTCTCTGCTATCCATTTCTTTCACATAATCATCCAATGTGATGTTTATGAGAACCCCATGAGATATGGCCTGACCCACCCCTATGTTATAAGGTGTGAGAGGAGGAACAATTTTCCCAAGTCACACACCTAATAGTCTCAAAGTCTGATGATGAATTATAATCAGTTTTACTTCAAAATCCAGGCCTCTAACTAGTACTAAACTGCCTGATTATTTCTTGCACTGGTTAACTATCAGTTAATTGACTCCCAAACATTTTCCTGCACCCCACTTTTTGACTTCTGCAGGTACCATTTAATTGCCCAGATAGAGATGGAGATGCTCTTCCTGAAAGCAATGTCAAAAGCTAATCTCTCCAATCTCTAGACTCATGTTTTCACACCTCTAAAATTTTTGCTCCAGCCAGGGCACAGACTGGGTCTGTGTTCTGTTCACACTTACAAGGGCATGCTGAGCACATTTAACCACAGTAGAAACAAACACATCCAAGAGGCTTCTGCCAACAGCACTCTCTGGCCTGCTGAAAGAAAAACACGCCATCAAAGTCAAAGGAATGTTCAGCCCGACTCAGAAATGGAACTTTCCTTTCCTCTCCTGTTTTGGAAGTTGTTAGCCCAGTGTTGTGGTTGATATTTAAACTTTACCCAATTGTATGTGCAGCCAGATGGACCATGAGATTATTGGGATTTGGTTTGCACATAGACCACAAACCTGGATGAGCTCATGTTATTCCAGATGCATTATCTCCTAATCTTCAGGAAGAGGCTCATTCAGTGGGAAGGAGCATGGAAGGATCTTTCCTGAAAGAAAAGAAATAGCAGTGTCTAATCCCTGCTCTACCCGGAAAGGAAAGTGCTCACCTACGTCCTGTGTCAGGGCAAGAATCAGAATTCCTCTTGAATTCTTAAAACACTGCAAAGTAAAGACCCATGGTAACTCTAAATATAATTCATTGTTAAGTTATTAAAAATGGAATTTGTTGCACCAGAAGAATATTATAAGCAATTTTAAATTCCAAGGGCAAGGGAATACTTTTGGTTTAATAATCAAAAATAGTATGGCTTCTAATGAGAGCTTAGAGAATATGTCTACCATAATGGAACCTAATTAATTTAATCATCTGAGTAACCAAGTAGTTAAGGAAATAAACTACATAATTAATGGCAAAAACAATTTGTCATTTAGAAGAAAGAGGTTGTAATATATGTGTCAATACTTTTTAAACAGCAAAAATTCAGTTGTCTGCTGTATAATTATCATTACTTCGTTTCAGTCTTTTTACATATAAAGTAAAAAAACAAAACAAAACAAAAAAAATAATAACATTCATTCACTTAGCAAAAACTTGCCAAAAATAGTATTTTCTAATTGTGGTCCCTGTACTCAAGGTTTTTTTATAATCATGAGGATATAATTTTATCAAAGATATTTTAAAGAGAACAATTAATTTCTAATAAATGTTCAAAGTTATTCAAATATGAGATGAACAGCCAACAAATCTCTTCAGAGAGACCATAGTCTAGTGAATACTTCTTTACAACAATCTGCCATGGAATCTCACAATTTTTCAATTTCAATTTCTTTAAAGTAATGGGGAGGCAGAAGATAGGACTAGCTCCAGATCTTGTACAATACAATGGTCAGTGTTTAGTATGCAATCACACTATGCCTGGTGCTTCCCTGGATGCACATCAGTTCTTTCCTGATTTAAAGAGCAAAACAAGATGTAATCATGAAGTGATGAAAGTCTCATGGCAATTGTTATAAGATTCCTCCAGGAGATCATTCCCTTGTTATTCTTAGAGTAAAAGCCCCCTAAGGCTCACAGAAAGTCAGGTTGCACTCTTCTAAACTTTCCCAATTTTGATGATTTGGACAATCTCATAAAATCTTTCTGCTATTATTTTTCTGTTTTCCATTTGTGGACAATTTCTCAGTGGGTACAGTTTATTTCACTGATAACTTACCTTCTCAATTATTTTTGTTGTTGTTGCTTTAAAGGAGTCACACGAGCTTCCTTTGAGTGAAATGAGGATCTGTACTTGGAGCATTGCTGAGTCCACAATGATTGAGTTTGGTCCAAAGGGCCCATTCATTTATTCAGCAAGGGTGAACTGAGCATTTACCATCCCGTTAATTCAGCACACATGTCAGACAGTCAAATAGCGTTACCATACTTCTCAGGGCATAAAACAGGCACATATTACTTAAGGTAGTGACTCCCAAGTGACTAGCTTGATCCAGTTCGTTCTTACCAACTCCTGGTGTTAGTCAGCTGACAATGATGAATACCGGACATAATAAATCCATCAAGAGAAAACACTTGTTTTGGCTCATCATTTTGGAGGTTTCAGTCTATAGTCAGTAGGCTCCATTGCTTCTGAGCCTGTGGTGAGGGAGGACATCGTGGTGGGAGAGTGTGGCCAAGCAAAACTACCCACATCATGGTGAGGAGGCCAAGGAGAGAGGAAGAGGAAGAGGTCAAATCCTACAATCACCTTTGACAGCACAGCCCCAGAGACCCAAAAGCGTTCCAGGAGACCCCATCTCTTCAAATTTCCATCACCTCCCAAAAGCACCACTATGGGGACCAAGCTTTGCCACATAGATCTTTGGAGGACATTTAACATTCAAACCAAAGCCCCCGTTTCCTCTTTTATTTATCTTTCATTGCTCTGTTGCTTTAATTTCTTTTGCTTTCATTATTTTCCTCCTGTTTTCAATTTCTGTCTTTTCAATCACAAAGTTTTCTTTAAGTTAGCTATAATGTATGTGGAACAATACATTGCAATGATCATATTATTCCCCAAAACACCTTATCTCAAGATGAGATACCCAGGTCTAGACAGAGGGTTCAAGACCTTTTGTGATCTAAGACTACGCAAGTGTCCAGCCACACTTGAAAATAGTTTTTCTGACTCTGTTGTCCAAGTTTCCTTGCTTTCTCCTGAATATGTTGTGTAGAGCTCCATCTCCATAGCTCCATTCACTACAGCTCATCACTGACCATACCATCTCTTTTCCCTGTGCAGTATTCTAACCTTGCCAGATTTCCAAGCTGAAATATCAAAGCTGTTTTCCATCTACCCATCAGTGACTAAGTCATATTCTAGATTCACAGGGTATTTGTTTTTTAATTTTGTCATGAGATATTAGCTCATATAATTTATATTATTCTTTCCTTTTTATATTTCTTCTTTTCCCAACCAACAGGGTGTCTCTTTTCCAAGGTTATACATCTAGTAATTGGCAAGGCCAGGATTCAAATATTCATGAGACTTCTTGCCAAGCCTATTTTTTTTCACATTTCATAAAGAGGAAATATGAAAGAAGACTCAACCGAATTTAAAGACTAAATTTAAAAAAAGAGAGAAGTAAGGACCATTAATTTAAAAAAAAACAGGAATGACTTCTCATTAGTATAGAGGTTGAGATCATGCTTAGAGTGAATGCATTTATAGAAGAACCCGCAAGCAGATAGATCTGTCTAGTGTGCGATCATAGAGCATACATAACAGATCTAGTCATGTAGATGAGGAAGTCCTAAAAATAAAAATTAGGAGGTCTTAATTTTGAGAGTGGCCCTAAAAAGTGACTGATCAACTTCTTTATTTTTAGATGATATTGTTATATAGAGGTCAAATGTGAGAAAATAGTCATTGTGGGATAAAAAAAGAAAAGAATAGCAAAGGATTTTGCTTTTTAAGAAATCCATAATTTGGGAGCAAAAGGAAAAAAACAGGGGGAAAGGAAAAGAAATAGAAAATTAGAACACCTCCAAGTGCACTAACAGCAACAATTACTGACTTTAGTAGGGATTGGGATATGACCTTGACCCATTTTTCCAAACCCCAAGGATCTTGTATCGACAGGTCATGATAACTACCACTAGATGGAGCTATAAGTATCACAAGCTTCATAAAAGTAATATTTAGACACTGACAGATGAGGAATCCCTTGACAATCTTTTAAAAGTCAAGAGTGCTTCTGTAACTACAACTAATTTATTATAATATTAGCATAAATATTGATGACTTTTATGGATGATAAGAAGACTACGGGTATTAGGTTTTTGGTTAATATAAGAATAAACAAATGTATTCCAAATGGGACCTTTTGGGATGCTATCTTCATTGCTTAAAGGCCTTATAAGAAACATTCTATAATGCTTTCAGTCATGAAAGTCTTATTGGTTTTTTTCCGCTTGAATCAAAAGTGGCTGGGAATTTACATTTTTTACACATTTCCCAGCCCCCGTTAGCTTTCCCAACAAATGATGCCAAAGCTTTTTTTGGTGTCTGCAAATCCAGAAATAGATTTCTGTGATCCTTGACAATCTCAACTACAGATCAATGGTTCTAGTTGCTTCCTACGGACTTGAAGTTTTAACTGAATGATTATCCAGATTCCTTCATCTGAGACAGCCTTCTGCACGGCCCATGGCAAATTAAAGAGAATACTATGGCAATGACTCCTAGTTCTCTACCCAATATCAATTCTCCCCTTCTTCCTTAACAGAGGCCCACATTTGTGTCTCTTAAAGAATCTATACTCCTCAGCCTTCCTTACAAATAAAGGTAGCCATGGGATCAAGTCCTTGCCAACAAAATAGCAGCATAAATTTTAAGGCTTGTTGGTGAATCTAACTCAACAGGCAAGTTGCCTTTCTTTTCCATTTCCTGCTTTTCCTTCTTCCTCCCCACGATCCAGATGTGATAGCTGTCTGTGCACTAAGTCATTCTGCAACTATGAGGCGATCCCGTGCAGAAGATTTAGAGCTGACAGGCAGAGTCAGGTCCCTTCTGATTGTTTATTTTTTATGAGAGAAAAAATATATAAAATCACTTACATCCCTGAGGTCTTTGGTACAACCAACGTGTGTATGTTTGAGTGTGTGAGAGTGTGTGTGTATGCATGTGAAAGAGAGAGAGATGACCTGTGAGAGTATATATCTGTATGCACATATTTATCTCTATGTAGCTAGCTATCAAGCTAGAGATAGAATCTTCAAGGTCTATCCCCTCTATCCCTCTCTCGTTACACACACACAAGCATGCGCACGCACGCGCTCACACACAAACAGCATTATAAGATTTTCTACAAAAATGTATGAAGTGCCACTTGATATTTAGTTACCTAAATAATTAATTTACGAATAGAAAAGTCACAACTCTAAATGATCTCAGCAGTTTTATTTCCCTGATACCTTTAAAAAATATGATCCCTTGATTACTAGTCTTTCTGAAATTTTCTCAAAATCTAAATGGGTGCTTCAGGATTTAAGGCTCATGGTGTTCATTAAAGGCTTTGAAAGAAATCTGCTGTAGAAAAGTATGTTTCACTTTGTCTTTTCCTAACTTATCTGATTAAAAATCACTTAAAAAACAAAAAAGAAAAAGAGAAAAAAAAAGCAGGATTATCCCTCAAAGCAAGTTGGCAGCCAAACATTTTGCAGAGGTGTTTAGATCTGTCCGAAGGTCTAATGGAAAAGCACACAGTAAGTGGTCACTAAGTAATTGTGTTCTGGAAGTTTCTCCACAAAAGCCAAAGGAGGGGACATGGTCCTGGTGTCAAAATCTGCCTCCTGGAGCTGGGAGAAGGCTGGTGGCTGAGAAGAAGCAATGGGTACTGCTGATTTCTTTGTCCTATGCCGGGGTGGCCTCCAGGCATAGCTAATTTGAGCCCCAACTATGTTAGCTGGTCCATCCCAAAATCATTCCCAACATCTCCTTTGGAAAAAGGAATTTTAATAATTAGCCTTTTGGATCCTCTCATTTGCAAGCTTGCTGTACGTGTGAGTAACTGGAAAGCAGCTGAGCAGTTCCTCTGCCTTTCAGACGCCCTAGTTTCTTCTTGGAGTGCTAGTTAACCTCAGCAAAAAGATTATTGTCAGCAATAAATATTTACTTTTCAAAAATATCCTGAGGAGACTGGAAACAATATGGGCAAATCTCTCTGGTACTGTTTTTTCATTTAAAGATGACAAAAAGTCTAGGGAAAAAGTGACAGTTTTAAGGGCTTTAAAAATATCTAATGCTTTAGGTTTGAAATTGGCAGTGAGCCAGGCCCTGTCTTAAAGGGACAGGCACTTTATTATACTTTCTAATTCTTCCAAAGTCTGTCTTTAGGATATATGAGCTGCCTCTAATATGACTACTCTATTCTCATCCTCTAGTGGTATACTCTGGTCTCAGCTCATAAATTGAAAATTGAGGATCTGTAAATCAGGGCAGACTATTTCAGAGAGCCATTGTGAATTTCCAGTCAAATCTTCCAGTTTATCTTAAATATTTCATCTTAATGTCACCTTAAGAAAAGTCTTTCATTCAAGTAAGTTACAACATCGAGTTCCAAACTGATTACACTTCTCCACTGACCTTCTGCTAGCAGACTGCTTTGTGGCATTAATGTCATTTCTACCAGCTATTATTGGACTAAAGGGAGATTTCCACCTCCCCATAAAATGTATTTGACTATATACAGATTTTAAAAATGTGAGTCAAATTTTAAAATTCTATTAGGTTCTTTGTGGGAAAAAGCAAATGAACCAGGCACTTCCTGCATATTATTTCCTATTTATATTTTTATTACCATTTTGTTTTAAATATCCAGGGTGATATTCCAAGTATGCTTAGTCTGAGGTGACTGACTTGGGTTACAGTGTGCACTAAGGCATCTATTCCTAATTAGTTGCCAAACATCTGTTATAAAAATTAAATTTATACCTTCTCAGTATATTCATAAGTACATGAATTTCTGCCAACTCTGATTGCCCTTGGATGGCTTTTAAAAAGTTGCTTCACTTGTTTTTCCTTCACTGAAACTCCTGTTCAGCAGGCTAAATGGAGTTGAAGATATTTCCACGTCTATTTGTTTGTACAGGAATCAACATATCCCATCCTTAACTCACCCACCAACAAGTCTGATGTTGAATTTTCTTGTCACATGATCTAACATTTAATAACCTGTCAGTTGAAAGGACCTTAAATAAACATTTTCATATAATATTTAATACAAGTCCAGGGTATGTGCCCCGAGGCCAAAGATGAGGTACAAAAGTAATAGACTTCCTCCTTAGCAAGATATATATATTTTTTCTTCACATCCTAATCCTTTAGTCCTTGAGACTTAGAGGCAACAGTCTTGAATCCACAAGAATCCAAGAATAAATAAGGTAGTAATAGACTTTTGATTTAACTTCCTGTATAAGAGCCTTTTAATTGTTGCCCTCTATTCTCTCTAGTTATTTCCCACCTACAGTCAATAGAGAAGCAAAGAGTGAGACTATTCTATTTTTTACCAAAATAACTTGAGATTAACTTGACAGTCAACTGTAATAGTTGACAGTCATCCACTTTTCCCTGAGTCAAGAGTCCTGGTTGTGTCAAGGTTGGAATGGTGGATTTACAAAGCAGTCCACACCAGGCCTGATCTGGGATCCCAGCCAGTGTGACAACATGCATCCAGTCATGAAATCTCAAGGGGGTGACGTCAGGTGATACCATGCACAGGGAAACTGATCCAGGTATAAGATAATAGAGAAGGAGGTAGTGCAACGGCACACTGGAATGCTCATACTCATACCTCTTAAACACATTCAACTTCGAACTAAAATAGCTGTACCAACCAAATCAAAGACAACAGAAGACAAATTTGTCTTCCAATTTGAGAACCTGTCCTTCAGGAGGAGCATGGACTAAACATGCCACCTTCCTGGCCCAACCAAGAAAAGCAATAGATATTAAATATAAGTACTTTGGAGAATGTTCACGAGCCACAATTTTGCCCATTGATTCACCATTTTTCTGTGTTCATAAGACACAGAATATAGATAATTTAAAAAATTGAGCTCAGACCAGATTTAAACTTTGGTCCAATTCTAAAGCTGAGCTGCCTGCTCATTGTTTTTTCATTGAAGAAGCAGGTTACATACATTGTTGGAGGACACAAAGTGTACTTCTTCAAATAAAAGAAAATCATATTAATCAGAAAACATGGCAATTTTCTTCATTGAGTTTTCAAAAAATTTCCACAGGTTTCATTCCACCCTGCTTGGTTATTATTGATATTTCAATTTGACAGCATTATAATCTGTTTTCACTCCCCTGCAGAACTTTGCCAAGAATTTGTCCTTATATTGGGCCAGTTGCAAAAAAAAAAAAAAAAAACCCAAGATACCTCTTTCCACCTCTTTCTTCTTTCTTTTTGTTTTTGTTTTTAAATTCATTCAACATAGTCATACATATAAGAGGGAATCATTGCCACATAGTCATAATCACATGCATAATGACAGAGCACTTCTTTCTTTTGAACCTAAGGAACCTAAAGAAAGAAGTGTCTGTTAGCTCTTTAGACCGTAGCTGGCATGGCAGAAAAAGTGCTCAATTCATCAATCACTTGGATTCCACAATGATATCTGCAGTCCTCTGTGTTCAGGGGGGAAATATTTTCCAGAATTTATCTCAAATATTCGATCAGGTTTTATTTTGGTATTTAAGTGAAGTATTATTGTAAATTTGCATTTAGAAGAGTAAACCTATTGTTATCCAAATTTTTAAAAAAGCGTAAGTTACATGCGATCTATTCCTTTACTACATCTTGAAAGTATTTAAACAAACATTGAGAACAGCACCATTAACTTACAAGCTCAACTCCTATTCTATAGGTAATCCTCAAAATTCAAAAACTTTATAGGATCTTGATCTGTACAACTGAACCACTTCTTCCCTTTCCCATGTGGCCAAATGATTTCTCCTCCAAAGAAACATTGGACATGGTCCTTATGCTGTTCATGGAAAAGACAAAGACAGACAAAGAATCCCTGTCCTATTGTGGATGCTTCTAGAATGGCTGCTGAAGAACATCATTTTCCCTCAAGCACAATATTCAAAGGTCTGAGTATCTCCCCAAAAGGGATTATGGAGAGCACTGAGTCACACCCCATAATAAAAGCCATGGAAGAAATTTAAAAGCCCTGAAACCCACCTCCAACTCAGTGAGTTTGATAAGCTATGTTTGCTTAATTAGATACATTACAGATTAAGACCGTCAACATTGTCATTCCAAAGGAATAGCAAAATCATGACAAATTAACTCTGGGAGTTAATAATGATCTTGAGAACTCCCATGTTAATCGCTCAACAGAAGTATTTATTCAGCAGCTAAATGTACAAGCGTCCCTCCTCAGCTGAACACTGTCACACTAATAAATTACACTACAACTTGAATTAGGGACAATATTTGAGATTTTCATTCTCCTTTCTCCAAACTCTTCATTCCTTTTAATAACTTTCATACTAAAAAAATGAAGAGGATGCCATACTTTAAGTACAAAATATGTACGCTTCCTTGCTGTCTACTTTAGAGTCGCTTATTCTCTTACCTACGTTGGGTTGGGTTGAATCAAATTCCATTCCTTCTTCCCACTATGCTGATTCAGCAGTTATCACAGAGCTAACATCCTCCTGGAGGAAAGCCCTGACTCCATGGTCTTAAAATGGTCTTGATATGATCTTGACCTTGAAAATGCAAAAGCACCTTATGTCGATTCTACCCAATGCCCTATATTCCTTCATAAAAACGGGCTCCATTGTCAGCTCAATATACCTACAATCCAAAAACTGTAACATGGAGCTGCTGGCAGAGAAGGCAGCAGAATCATTTTTATTAGGTTTTACCTCAGCAGGAAGGAGCAAAGTGACCCCCAGATACAAAACTAATGGCCAGCGAACAAAGAGGGTAAGACCGGTTTTCCTTACAAATCAACAGGCTCTTGTTCCCTGGAATTGGTATCTGCCTCACATCCAACTGGCCAAAGTGTTATACCTGGCTGGGTTTAATTTGTTATTTATGTCAGCTTTGCATATTTGTAAGGTTCAAGGGTTTATTGCCCTGGCCTGACCTTGCCAAGTCAGAGTTAACATGTGGTTCTCTAGTAGCCGTTTCTTTCTAATAAACTTTACTTGAAAGAACATGTGTGATAGATTTTGCTCATGATTAAAAAGAACAGTTCTATGTTCATTGTTCCCCAATTTGGTTTTGAAGTTCTGTTGAAAGTCACCTCTGAACTTAAAAAAAAAATCCCAAATATTGTTCTCTTTTAAATTTCATTGAAGACCTTTGTGGTACTTTGGGTCATAGAATGTTTCTTTATTTGTGACTGTTCTAAAAGATTCATGTGACCTTATCAAGCCAAATCAAATAATATGTTTCCAAATGGTTAATGATGCTTGGTAAATAGTTTAATTTGGGTTGTGAGGATTATTGAAGTTGGTTTTGCAACTCCCAGTTTAAAAGATAGCCAAAAACATTTTTTCAGTTTTAACATATTTCTTCCAATAGGAAATAAGACAACAGAACAAGTAAAAATCATCCTTAACATGCTGTGTCTCCTATTATCATTAATGTTTGGAGGGAGCTATTTGAAGATAGAATAAATCCCACTTTTGCCAGTCATTCCAGGACCTTTAATAGTTAGAATCATTTTCCATGGCACCAGAACTTGGATGCTGGAGAGGGACTGCTACACCTAGAGTGGCCTGGTTTGTCCAGGTTTGTCCTGATTTCTCAGGAACTTCCTCAGTCTTGAAACTGATAATCCCATGTCCTAGGAACCCAGTTGGGCAAACAGAGGGGATCAGTTAGCCTCGGTTCCCCTATCCAACGGGGAAGTTCCTGGTCCTCTCTTCTTTAGGATGATCCAGGTACCAATAAAATATAATTATTGTCTTAGAGAGCTAATGGACAGGCACATTAATCAAATCTAAATAAATTCATTGGTCTGTTCAATGGAGTGAAAATGATTGAAGTTTCAATTTAACCTGTTGAAGCAATTTTTGACATTAACTTGTTCATTTCAGTTCACTTCAAAGTTATGAAATCAGTTAGTCTAGATAAAAGCCATCTTAAATGTTAGGCTCATTGGTTTTCTTCCTTATTTTGCTTTCTTGTTTAATGTTTTTCTGCTCTGTTTTGATTTGGAAACCCTAGGTCCTCCATGAGGACTTGGAACCATAGTGGAAGGTCACTGTGTTCCCACTAAAATCTAGGCAGTGGAGAGCAGTGGCCAGACTTGTCTGGACAATAAGTGACTATGAGCAGATGCAGCTCCTGAAAGTCTGCATTGCTGGTAAATCATTTATGTTTTCCAGAAAGCCTGAATGAAAATGGGTACGCCACTTCACAGGTGGCTGTCCTCAGAATCCTTTCCTCAGATAACCCTCTTTGGTTATATGTACATAAACTATTCTGTATTACATCTTATTATTTTAAAAATAAAAGTTTTATTAAAACAATTATAGCTTATAAATTACAAAGCAAGACATTTTAGTTCAAAATCATGTGATCCAGTAATCAAGAGGGAATATTTCAAGTATTTAAGAGAGATACCTATGACATAACATATCTATAATTTGGAAATATTTAGAAGATTTATATTTTCTGTATTATACATATAACATTATACATGTATGCATTATATGTGTGTGTATATATACGTACATGTACTTACACATACACATACCTACATAAGCATATATATGTGTGTGTGTGATATATATATGTCCACATCTTTTTGCAACAATTGTGAGACTGAATTGAGAGATAAAATATTTCTTGAAGTAGATTTGTGTTTCAAGACCTTTAGAAAGAGTTGCAAGTGTACCTAGGAAATGTGTGCACCTATGCCTTAACAGTGGAGCAGAGTGAGGTGACCTCTCTATGCCTCCCCAGCCCTACAACTTAGGCTCCTGTAGCCTCTTCTCTCTTCCTCTCTGTGTTGTCTATTTCTACAATCCCAATGCAAGTGCAATGCAAATGTATTTCCTCAACAGAATCCTACTCTCATGACAGGGTGCATTTGTGTGCGCATGCCCGTGTGTGTGGAGGAGGTGGGGTGAACACAGTGGGGAGATGAAGAGATGATGTGAATTGGACCATAAGTGCATTATTGAGGGTTTATATCTTCCTTTGAAGTATACAGCATTAGCCACTGTCAGGGAGAAGATACCAAGCCAGACAGTAATTGCAATAATGGAACAGACAAATGGTCTGTGTCCCCATTAAAGTCATCAACACCTCTAATTTTTGAAAGGGGCTTGTTTGAAATACAGTAATTGTGATTATGCTGTCCATAAAGGCTATGGGCGATCAGCAATTGTCAGCATGCCCAGTGTCTTTCCAACATCCTTCTGGACAGAGCTAACTAAATCTGAATGCTAAAGCACGATATATTTCTGAATAACCTTAGAGAAAGGATGTTCTATAATGTTTAAAACTTTAATATAGCATCTGTGTAACACCTTCTTTTGTAGCACCCTCTTTCTCTCTCTTTTTTTT
>PVKS010011224.1:0-57409 GCA_004027875.1 Aplodontia rufa
GATAATGTTTCTCCCTCAACTGTATTTCTATATTCTAATAAAAAAAATCATCCTTAAGTTTCATTTCAGATTATCTTCCTACTCTGTGGAAATGACCAACTGTGCATTATTTTTCAGATCTAAATTATGGTAGCAGCATTATTTGCCCTTATAAGTACATTCTCCTCCACTGTGTTTTCTCAGGATATATTTGATAATGCTATTGGGAGGTCCTGTACCAGGGAATTAAGCTTTGCTTCAAATGGCCAGATCTATCCTTGCTATTACATGAGCAGCTTGTCAATCCAAAGCCCTTTATAATTCAAATGAGTCTACAGAGCAGCAGTATGGTTGAATATGGAAATTAATTAAGTAGGAGGCCCCAGTGTCAGGGTTTATACAGATAGAACAACTGGATCCACCCCTTTTCAATAATGATAGCCTGAGGCAAGAATATCTCTTAGCTTCATTTAATAATGAAAATGCTTTACAGAAAAATGCTGAGAATCCTTTGAGAATTGGGAGCATGTATTATTTATCTTTGCCTTCCCTTTACTGCCCACCAGAGTATCTACAATATCATTAAAGTGAATTGAGTGATCTTTGGGATAACAGATTTTATACCAGCCATCATTCACATTCTTCTGTTCTATGAGGTTTGAGGGACTAGGGCGAGTGTGTGCGTGTGTGTGTGCACATGCACATGCTTAATATAGAATTTTTGGTTTAGCTTAAAAACTCAACAAGTTCAATAATCCTGAAAGTGCATCAGGTAAGTTGCTGTTTGTTTTAATGTGGTAAAAAGAATAATTATTCTAATTCAATGGAATGCTAGGTGGAGATAGAGCAGCCTGCTACTGAACTGAGGAAAAACAAGAAATAACATGAATTTAGAAAGCAGAGCTGGTCAAAGGATTGTTTGTAAACATGAGGATTATTCACATACTTCAAGTTTAAATAAACATTTAATATATTTTATCTTATATCATATATCCATTTTATTTTTCTGAATTAAGTAACGCACAGTCAGTTCTATAAATCTTATTCTACAATAGGAACAATAAATGTAAGTAATACTTGCTGAAAAATAAACATGCTAGAGGGAAAAAAAGCTCTGAAAAATACATGAGTAGGTTCACTGACACGTTTTGCTTGCTTTCGTTTTGTTAAAGGGCTGTGATTCATTTTATGCAAAGGGACAATGAAGCTAATTGCAAAAAATAAAAAAACATGAAAAAATTAACAGCATATTGGAAACCAACTGAATGAGGCATGAAAACAAATCCCAACACTTAACAGCTATAGATGCTAAAGAAAAACAGGGGACAATTCACTTCAGTCCAAAGGAAATGATAATATCTTTTTATCTCTGGACTTTTGGGATATGGGACTATGTTTATCAAAGCTGAAAATTACTCTAAGATAAATGGCATATGAAATCCTCATTTCTGCAAAAGGTAAGAGGGAATGATTATAAGATAGAAAGATTTTCAATTTTATAAATGAGGAAAACATAAAATATATTTGATTAAAAATAAAAGGTATTGAAAAATAATTCTGATCTGAGAATACTGCATCTCACAGAAAGATACTTTCTCTGCAGCAAAATCAGACCATATTCAAACGAGATTATGAGGACAGAGAATATGGGAATTTTGCAGAATAAGGAAAAGAGATCAAGTAGCACTGAATAAAAGCAAAGCAGAAAAAAAAAAAAAACAAGGGAGCATAGCAAACGGCAGTCTGTTGCTCATCAGTAAGAACTGGAGAAAGTTTTTCTTTTAATGTAGAAGCTAAAGCTGGCAGGTAATTTGGTGTAGATACTAGAGTACTTGGTGAAAGGAAAGAGTCACATGGTTATGTCACCCAGAGCGTGTTTTGGGACTAGGTGAACAACTAGAAGTCAGATCCCCACAGCCCTAAGCTCTGCAACCACAGAATCAACCAGCCACAGGGTGCAAGGACCTGGGAAATGATTGTGTCTATACGGACCATGTACAAATGTGTTTTTCTTGTCATAATTCCCTAACTGAACCAGTATAAGAACTTTTTACTCAGTGTTTAATATTGTTATAGGTATTATAAGTAATCTAGAGATGACTTAATGTATACGGGAGGGTAAATATAGGTTCTATGCATGCACCATGCCATGTTATATAAGGGACAAGAAGAGAATTTTGGTATAAGGGAGTTTTGGAGGCAATGCAATGCCCCTTGGAGACTACAGGTGGACTGCAAGTTCAAGACCAGCCTTAGGAACTTGGTGAGGCCCTAAGCAACTTAGCAAGACCATATCTTGAAGTAAATATTTAAAAAAAAGAAAAGGACTGGTGATGTGGCTTAGTGGTTATGTGCCTATGGGTTCAATTCCTAGTACCAAAAGAAAAAAAAATCATCTTGCTCCAGCAGAGCTTGGTGGTGCATGCCTGTAACCCCAGTGGCTCAGCACACTGAGGCAGGAGCAAATTTTCAAAGCCAGTCTCAGCAAATTAGTGAGGCCCGAAGCAACTTAGTGTGACTCTGACTCAAAATAAAAAGGGTTGGGGATGGGGCTCATTGATTAAGTGTCCATGAGTTCAATCTCTTGCTTCAAGAGATGAATTTAAGTTGACTCTCCTTGGTATGTCACTTTTTGAACAATTAAGACACTAGAAGGAAAATTATTGCCTTTTCTATTCATAATTCTCTAAGGAAACTACAGGAGTCTGAAAAATAAAGCAGTCAGGCTTCCTGCCCAAAGCAATGACTAGCGGTTTTTAGACCATTAATATTATACTGATATATTAATAGTGATATTAGTAATAATGTCAGCAGCAAAGTTTGTCTGTGTCCATCTGCCACACTCATTCTTGTTCTCCTACTATGTTAACCGGTGACCATACCAATGAAGGTCTTTCTCCCCACATCCTGTGGGTTCCCCTCAGGGATTATGTAAACCAATCACTACCCATACCTGTATCGATCACATTTAGATAATTTCAAGAGAAAAATGTGATTCTTGTTTTGAAGCATTTTTTCATATCCACTTACTGTTCCCTAGGTATACATTTTACTATTTCTGGACAAAAGCATCAGAGAGATTTGCAGAGTAAACATTAGGTGCAGTGTGACCTTTGAAATTTGTTTTAAGCATGAAAACAAAAATGCTAGAAAAGCTCCTAAGTATCAAAACAGGCATAATTTCAGTGTTGATGTACTTATCATAATAATCATTATGTAAGACCAACTCTAAAAGCTAAAATTATACAAGAACGTTTTTCTTGTAGCCAAAAGTACAAACAAAAATTAGATGTTATATGCTATCCATGAAAGATTATAAGTAATTTGATTTTACTTGTATTACCTAATAATAGATACTAATTATCATTTTCCTAATGAGGTAAGTCCAAATAAAGAGGGCAGAATAATGATAAAGTAGCTGATTCATTGATTCAAAGCCAGTACACACACCTAAGCCATCTGTAATGACCTGGAACATGATCTGAAAGCAGACTAATATAATTTTTTCATGTACCATATATGTCATTTTATTTTCAATTCAGATTTTCAGTGAAAATTTATGTATAAATAGTGGGGATAGTATGAGCTAATTCATTTGAAAATGTAAGAAACCAAAAGTTATATGATTTCTCCACTGGGGTACACTTAGCCATTTTAATAGCAGAAGTAGCATAGCCACTTATGGAGTCAGAAAATTGTGCAGTGGTAAACAGTTAATAATAAAAATAACCTTTTTACTACACACTTACCATGTGTCCACAATGAATACATGGGTGTATAATTACTATAATTTATCCCTTTCATTTATGTTATATTCTTTTGCATATAATTCACAAGAACAATTAAAATAATAAATTATATATTCAACTCTCCAAGTTAGAAAATCCATTTCAGCAGGGAGCATAAAGAAAGAATCTAAATAAACAAAAGAAGAAATAAATGTGACAGAAAATGTAGAAACAATCCGGTGTCAGCAAAGCAAATGCCAGAGAAATTTCCTATAGCATTGATTTTTTCAGAAAAGAAAGAAAATGCAAATAAATAATACTAGGATGAAAATGGCACTAGTATTTTAGAAATTATAAGATAAATACAGTGGTATTGAACTTGAAAGTTTAGGGAAAGGGGGTGGGGTGTAGCTAAGTAGTGAAGTGCTGATATAGCACACATGAAGGCATAGATTCAATCTGCAGTGTGTGTACATGCACACACACACAAAAAAAAAAACAAAAAGAAAAAAGGAAGGAAAAAGGAAAAAAGAAAAGGCAAATTTCTGAAACAAATATAAATGATCAAAATGGATCCAATGACTCAAAACTCAAGAACAAATGTATAAAGAACATGGATATAATCACTATATTAACTAAGTAGATTCAGTAGGCAAATCACAACACTCAAAATTAAAATCAAATAAGAATCAAGTCCAGATGGTTTCAGAGGCAGGTTTTGCCAGTCCTTCAAGGTACAGCAATTTATTTATGCAAACCAACCCAGAGAAGCTCAAAAACGGAAAGTTCCCCAGCTTATCTTATAAAGGTAGTTTAATATGGATGCCAAAGTTGCTCACAGATACCTCAAACCATAAGCTAATTTTACTTATGAAGATGATGAAAAGGTTGTATCATTAGTAAACAGAAGAGAAAGTCAAGGCCAAGGGAGTTCCCATAACTGTGGCCTGACTGCAAGTGAGCAGCGGAGCTGGACCCACGTGAACCTCAAAGACTGTGCTCATGAAGACAGCAGAGTTAGGACCAACAGCAATGCTATAAGCAAGACATAATCTTTACACTGGGTGTCCTTGCTGCTGGTTTCCACGTCAGCAGTCCCTGGACAGGCATCTAAGCCCAAACTGCAAAGGAGATAGTGAAGCATTTGCATTCATGAAGCCACTGCTGCCCCGCATCTGACACCAGACGCCAGAGCCCTTTCCTTCCTTGATAAAGATGACTGAGCTTTTCATCATCTATTTCTTTAATTGAAATTGAATTGCAATCATTAGATATTTCTCACATGGCCAAGCCATTTTCCTTCATGTAAAGGCAAATATTTCATGCTTTCACATTGAGGGTGCCTAGGCTAGACTTCAGCACTGAAGTGTGGAAGTTGTTCACTTCACCATTTATGTTAGCTGCCCGTGTAATGACTGAATGTGGCAGCTTGTCAAGAGTGACATTTAATAAGCCTGTTCTACAGAAGTCATGTTTCATTTACTTTTTGAGACATGGGCCCCAGGGAAATGGGTTTTGTGAATCTGAGAGGGAGCTAATGCACTCTATTCATCTAACCAACACCCACAGAGATGTCATTTAGTTAGGCCTTCTGAAGGGAAGCAAGTAAAGTGATGTTTTTTTAAGTTGCTGAAAAGTAGATCAGTAGCTAATTTACCTATAATGCAAGGATATGTTCCATGTTCAGGGCCTCAGAAAAATCAGCTGCATTCCACTAACTTCTATTGCTTTTATGTTAATTTTTAAAGAAGAATGAGTATTCATAGTCCAAATGCCACATTTCAAAGCATGAGAATGAAAATGTACAGGTATTCATCAATAAAATCTTTCAATTCCAATTACGCCCTCAGAAACAAAAGAACAGATACCTCAAGATTCAGCATGTAAGATGGGGCTTTCCATACACCAGAGGATGCATCATTGTCTTGGATCCAAAGTATACTCGAAATATCACAAGGCATCATAAACCTAATACATAGGAATGAGACCCTGGGAATGCAGTCACTTTTTTTTTTTTAATCCTGTGGCATAACAGAAAATGTATTAACTTGCTGTAGAACTTAAATATTCAAATGAACCTGCTCAAAGAATGTGAACGGCTTTCCCACACTTTCATACTTTTTAAAATTTTTTTTGGTACTAGGGATTGAACTCAGAAGTACTTTACTACTGACACACATTCCAGCTGTTTTTACTTTTTATCTTGCTTGAGACAGGGTCTAAGTTGCCTAGGGTCTCAGTAAGTTACTGAGGCTGCCCTTGAACTTGTGATGTTCCTGCCTCAGCCTCCTAAGGCTCTGGGATTACAGGTGTGCACCACCATGCCCAGCATCCTGCCCATTTCTTAATAGGAACGTGTGTATTGGGGTGGAGAAAGCTTGCTGACAGACAGAACTAGAAAAGATTGACTTTGGGATGACACTGACGGAAAGAAGGAAAGAAATAGAGATGTAAATAATTATTTTTTTTTGCCAAGTGTATAGAAGGTTAAAGCAATAATGCAATATTGACACAATTTTTATTCTACGAGAACCACAAAGTTGTTAAAAATGGGAGATGTAGGAGATATTAGTTTCCATAAGGGAGTTCCCAGATAAATTGTCCTGAGTAAATCTCCAGCTGAGGGTGCAGGATGCTGCCTCCACTGTGCAACACCCAAGGCACAAACGCTGGGAGCTTTAAAAACATCCCTGGCACCCAGGCGATACCTGGAGCCAATTAAAGCATAATAGCTGGGAATGAGAACCAGGCACCGATATGTTTTAAAGCTCCCTTAGGTGTTCTAATGAACCAAATTTAAGAATCGCCAACCTAGATATTTGTAGCCTACTTTATCTTCTAATTGGTTGGTTCTTTCAGTCAATAGGTATTTACAAAGCATCTACCTCACATCTGACAGTGTACTAAGCAATGATGATGAAAGCACACATAATAAGAATAAGCAAGATGCAGTGCTTCCCTATGCTATCCAGTCCAAAAGGCAAGTTTATGCAAAATAACCAATTATAATAAAAAGATAGTTCACTATGCTCTATGCTATGCCAAGGGTCAAACATATTTCTACTTCCTGATCCTCTCCTTTCTTATCATCCTACTTTATAGGTGAAGGAATTTAGAGTCAGAACTTGCAAACTTGTGGGGTATAACAATGCTAAGTATCACAGGGGACTCAGACATACAGTCTTCACTTGTAACCATACTACACTATGAAGGTCATGATTAAATGCTATCAAAGCCCAGAAGAAGAATCTAATAATTCAACCAGAAGGGAAGGAAGGTGTTTGAGGAAAGCTGCATAAATGAGGTAAAACTTAAACCCTGAATATAGCATGTTATTAGGGTTTCTCCAGGGGGAGAAGAGCTATTAAACTATGGTAGGACAGAATAACATTTGCAAGGATGCGAAATTGCAAATGCACATGTAGAGCAGAGAACAGGCACGATTGACGCTGAGGCTGTAAGGAAGTGTTTTTGGGATCAGACTTCTTGCATGTTCCCAGCTATTCCTTAAACATTGGAATAAACATTATAAATGAGTGGCTCAAGCAGAATGGTTTTGCTCCTGTGCCCATGATCAGCATATAATTGGTAACTGACAATGCACCTACCAGTTCCTCGTTGTTTAGGGATGTCCTAATTACCATAGCCAGGGAGAGGCCAGATTTCCGGGCAGCCAGGGTCTAAAATAAACAGAATTGTGACTTATTAAACATGGGGAGGTCGTCATGGACACGATGCTCAGCGAAATGTGAAAATGCAAGAATAGTTTCAGCCAAAAATGACCAGCTTGTTCAGCAGTCAGTTCTTCCAGACCATGCACTTTCAGAACACTGAAGCTGGGAAGGACTCTCTAGATTTTCAGTTCCAACCTCTACAATGCACAAGTGGTTAACCAAGACCCAACAAGGCAAGGTGACCTCCCCAAGTTTTCTGGGGTTCTAGAACTGTGTTATTTTCCAACATACTCATGCTCACATTCCTTTATAAAACATAACAATTGGTACTGAGCAGTCTGACTTGTGGGACCCAAATTGCAGCTGATGTTCGGTGGTTCTTTGAGTTTTTCAGTTTCCTAAAATATTCCATGTAGCCAGGATATTTTCTTCCAGTTTCCCATTTAATCCATTTAGAATCATTATACTCAGATTAATTTTCCTCACTTAACCCTAGTAAGCAGGGATCCTAAATAAGTCAATTCCCTTTAGTTTCCACACCTTTAAAAATGCAGCCATCATCACCTGCTCCTATCCAAACTATTATACATTACATTAACTCAGCAATGCTATAAAGACTTTTAAAATCAGAAGTTCCAAGAGGGAATGTTAAATCCACTATCCTGCTAGGAGCAAAGGGAAGTCATAGTGGAATACTGCATTCCTGATCATCCTTATAGTCCTATCTGGTCATAAATATATCTCCTAGGGATTATGAAGCCAAGCCCTGAAGTTCTGCATAATTTACCAAGTGAGGAAATCTCTTTACCCCCACCTCCACCCCTACCATGTCAACTTAGAGAAGACTTACTTCCAAGACTTTACTAGAGATAATCCTCACTTCTGACCAGTAAGTGCCCCTAAATTTATGTCTCTAGACTATTTCAGTCCATTTTCCTTTGTTGCATACATAATTTAGTTTTTCAAAATTGAATTAGAAGTTAAATTCTTGGAGAACCCACACTTTTTATTCTCGTATGTTTGTCTCATTTTCCTGCCGTGCCTGTTTTACCTCTAACAAGGGCAGAGTATATATGAGAAGAGTGTCAAATAGTAGTCAAATAAATTGAAAAGCACTTACCATGGCCTGAAGATTCCGGGAGTGAAAGGAAAAGAAGTTTAAATAATTAAACATATGAAAGGTGGGAAGATTATAACAATGTTAAATTAGTCTAACTCTTTAAAATTATGCCTACACTGTAATGACAGGAATCTGAGCTAACTGCACTGACACATCATGCTTTCCAGTATAAGAGCTTTCTAGGCAGGATTTTATTTTAAAATCAAAGTGATAGCTTTCAGATAAAAGTATTTTTAGTAAAATTAAAAAGTGCTGGCACAAAAATTATGCATACCATTGTTTAAATGTATATTTATGTTTCTTTATAGGAAGGTACATTTTTCATGTCATAAACTATTGAGAATACTATACAACCACAGAAACATGTGACAACATTTTGGATGATAAAAAAAATCTCTCTTCATGCTAATGGGCTTTTTTCCCCTTTTTCACCCTAATATAGAGCACTATCCTGCTGTCAGTTCTTTGCATTTCTACTGGTTTCCCAGAATATTTCATTAAAGGAGAGTAAGTTATTCAGAATCATGTTTAGAGCTAATAAACATGTTTATGACTTAGGAACTGTGGTTTTCTTAACATAGTAGAAGAGCTTATTAATTTGGCTAGAATAGGCTTTAATACAATAGAAAAAAGAACTGATTAATATTACCACTTCCTTTACAAAGATTTTAGTCTCTGGTGTTAAGCTGCAGAAGTTCAAATCAAGCCTTAAACTTAGCCTTTTAAACTTGTAGTCATTCACAACACTGAACACATCAAAGTCTGGTTGCAGCAGTGTGTATTTGGCATACTGTGTGTTTTCTTTTGGCTCAATTAGAGTCATTTTAACTCAGTTTGTAATTCCAATTACTATCAAAAGTGATTGAAAAGTGAAAATTATTTCAAATACATTTTGAAGAAATAATAAATGAAAGACTTGGTAGAATTTGGCATTATATATTTTATTCCATGAAATATTTACAGACTAGGTACTTAAAATGAGAATTAAAGAATTAAACAGGAGTAACTTACCACATCTCGGACAATAGGCAAAGTTTTTTTCCTGCGAAGATCTGGCATACTGTCAATACCATAAAGTCCCCATCCAGCTCTGAAAATTGTATAAAGAAATTATTTAAATGAGTAAAATGACTTACTATAAAAAATCCACTGTGATTTGTATGAAAGTTGTTAAAAAGATTAAATGGATACTGTGGTTTTCAACTAATTTCTAAAGAAATGCAGATCCAAGACTCTAGGACTTTGACCATTGTCCAAGAGAAACTCCAGTTACCATGTGAGCTTCACTTGCTTGCTTAGAGAGCACAATGTGATGGAATTTTAAGAAGGACATTACTTGGTCAAACTCAGTATTTTTTTTTTTGTCAATATCACAGAGGTGAACAAAAAGTAGTAGGTATATGGAAGTTTGTACCTCCAAAAGGCAATATAACCAAAGCATTCTTTGAAACTTTGGTCTCCCTGCAATGGTAAAACAGAATCACCATTATTATAAAAATACTGTTTTTCTGTGTGCTGCATCTTCAAAGGTTCAATTCCAAAATGGCATCTCAAGGAACCATGGAGAAATTTAAAATATTAGTGACTACACATAAAACAGAAGGCCCACTTACCTGAATTTATACCAGGGATGAATGCACAGGATTAAGGTATTTTATTGTATAAGAATGTTCACTGAAGAATTTTTTGTTACAGTAATAAAAGCTGTGTAATCTAATATTCATCAAAAGTATGTTGATTAAATAAATTAATGGAAAGAATGCAATAATTGTTGGAAATAAATCAAACATGTGGTCAGAGGTGTGTAAGCAAGGCAGAAATTTACTCCCCTGAGAGAGTGGGCTTTCAAGGGGGGTTCTGAAGTGCACACTTACACAAAGGAAATCCCAGGGTATTTACCCCCAATCTGATATAATCCTGCCCTTCACTTGGATTGGAGGAGCTCAGGGATACAATCTATACTATGGGCTAAGGTTGGATAGGGCCAGGTTCAGGAAGTAGGTAGGCAGGGTATGAAAAGTCAAAGAAGGTAGGTGGGGTATGGGAAGTGAGTGGTGCTTACAGGTGTGAGGAGACATGTGCTGGGGAGTTTTAAACATGGCTTCCTTCTACCCTCATGGTTCCCTGGCTTAAGACAGCTTCCTTTTTATGGAACCCTTAAGGCCACATTCTGAAAATGGACCATCAGACTTCCTAGTTTTCACATAAAGTGGATGAGATAAATATTTATATGTGTATATGAAAAATACTCCTAATATGTCAAGTGAAATAGGCAAGTTCACATATTAATAATTTTAGTAAGCTGCCGTATGTGTGTGTGTATATATAAATGCAGAAAATTCTAAAGGATATTTCTGAGACTTAAAACTGTGTTTACCCCTGTGGAGTGAAATATGGTGAGAAATAAAAGAGGAGACTCTTGCTACGTTACAGATGTGGTAGGGTTCACTGTTTTTATAATAATGTATCATTTTGCATTAAATAATTTTAAGAGATGAATCTTTACATTTCTTAAGAAAAGTTTGGCACATTAATTTTGATTTTTTATTGAATCAATCAAGCTATTTTGTACAATTGAGAAAGTGTTAAAATGACTGGTAGCATCTCCTTATGCCACTTAGTATGCAGACCTCTTGCTGATCTCTTGCTCTGGATCAGCTCATCCACCATGAGCAACAGTTCATACCTCACAGTAGAGCTAGGTGGTTCTGCCTAGCTCCACTAGCTCTGATTCCAAGGAATTTCTTTTTCCCATCTGTGAATAGTATTAATAATGATATAAGTATACATTAACAAATATCCTTCCACTACAGTGCATGCCAATTATAACTTGCTGTTGTCAAGTGTTTTGAAATGTTTTGACTGCTAAAGAGTGTAGCTTTTATAGCTATGTAAAGAAACTCAATCAACTGAGATAATGAATGACTGAGAGTGATTTTATGAATTGTAAATTATTACATAAATGAATTGATTCTTACATCCTATCAATAAACTTTTTTTCCTTTTATTTATCATTCCCTTCTACTCATGGTACTTAATTCAAGTTAATACGAATTAATATGAATATTGAGCCAGCTTATATACACAAATATTTGGGAATCAACTGCACACATGTGTCTTCATGGTCCTAACATACAACTCCTATATGTTTCTCATCGGAGCATAGATACTCAAGGACAGAAGCTAAATCTGAGCTGAATGGGATTAGGAGCCCAACTTAGAAACTTGCATCCAAAATTCCCCTCTGTCTCTTCTGAGCTTGCCATTAAATTTCACTTAAATTGTATAACTTGGAAAATTGCAACAAAAAAATCAATCCTATTAAACATTTAATGAAATTTAAGGGAAACAACATATTTAGGACTGGATCAAATATCCAGCATATGGCAGAGCTTGATTTCCATTGCAGGATTATCTCGCCTCAAACCTAATGTTCTTAGAGCAAATAAGGATTTTGCTAGGAGGAAACAAATAGCCTTCCCCAGTTGATACAAGGGTGCTGCTATCATTTAGATATTTTTTCCAATATTTCAAGACAGCATTATCTTATGATCAGAAATCTTATATCACTATGAGAATAGCCCAAATCCTTCCCAAATGACTCTTCTCCAACTACCTTACTATTCTTCCTGGGAATAAGTCTAAAATGGGACCATTCAGACTACAGGCATTACAGGTAGGTTAAAAAAGTGAGGATATTTACGGACATACCTTGAAAATCAAGAATCACATAAAACTGATAAAATGGACATTATTTTATAGATAAATCAAAATAAGCTTTAATTCAATATTTTTCCATTAAATAGTTTTTGGAAATTAATATTTTAATTGGCAAATGATAATTTTACAATATGGGGTACAATATTTTGATATGTGTATACAATGTAGAATGATTAAATCAAGGTAGTTAATGTGTCCATCACTTCATTCACTTATTTTTGTGGTGAAACCTTTAAAACTTACTCTTACCAATTTTAATTTTTCAGTATCTTTTATTTCTTTGTTCTTTTCATAATATTAAGAATAATTTACAGGGTTGGCTCAGTGGTTACTGCACTTGCCTCACATGCACAAGGATATGGGTTCAAACCCTAGCACCACATACACAACAAAGTGTTGGAGCAATGAAAGCGTCATGAAAATCTAAATAAAATTGATTCTCCCTCTCTCCCTCTCACTGTCCCTATCTCTTTAAAACAAAAAAGAATAATTTATAGAATTCAATAAAATATGATATTCCTGGACTCAGATTCAATTAGTCATCTTGTTACAAAACAAAGATAATGTAAATTCTTTCTTTTTTTTTGTATCAGGGATTGAACCCAGTGGCACTTAACTACTGAGGCACATTCCTAGCCCCTTTTATTTTTATTTTAAATTTTATTCTATTGCTTAGCACCTTGCTAAGTTGCTTAGGCTGGCTTTGCATCTCCTGCCTCAGCCTCCCAAACCACTGGGATTATAGGCATGTGCCCTACACTTGGCTATAAAGCAAATACTTTAAGTATGTTCTGCAATTTTAAAGAAATCTGCTATGTAGATAGATAATACAAAGGCTAATTTTATTGATTAAAATACATATTATTTTCAATCAAAATTAATGTGATAATATACTGAACGTCTATAGACTGGAAAAGAGCTCCAAGAAGGTACTAGGAGCATATTGAATAGCAACTGTCAAGTAGGTGTATAAAAAAATGCTCCATATCACTAATCATCAATGATGAGTAAGATTAACAAATACTTCATACCTGATTCAACAACACAAAAAGATAGGTATTAGTGAGGATGTAGGGGGAAAGGAACACTTGCATGCTGACAGGAATGTAAAACAGTAGTCATTTTCAAAAACAGTGGCTTTTCCTCATAAAGTTAAAAAACACAATATGAAGTTAAAAACTGCAGTATGATCCAGCAGTCTACTACTGGGTGTATATCCAAAGAAAGTAAAATCAATGTGTCATAGGGACGCCTGCTCTCAACACCTCAACCTATTGGCACGGACACTGACTTCCTCAACAAGATTCCTGAAGCACAAGAAAAAGACAACCAAGAATCAATAAGTGGGATGGCATCAAATTAAAAGGTTTCCACACAGCAGGAAACAAGAGTGTGAAGAGAGAGGCTACAGCATGGAAAAAGATCTTTGCTACCTGCTCCTCACAGATAAGGGATCAATATCTACAATACATAAATGACTCAAAAAAAATCCCCCAAAGCCAAATAACCCGATTAATAAATGAACAAAATAACTAAACAGGCTCCTCTCAAAAAAGAAATACAGATCCCCAGAAAATATATGATAAAATGTTTAACACCTGAAGTTATCATGGAAATTCAAATCAAAACTACATTGCTATTTCATCTCATGCCAATCAGGGTGCCAATGATCAAGAATACAAATAGTAGTAATCACTGGTGAGGATGTGAAGAAAAAGGTACTTTCTTACACTGTTGGTGAGACTGCAAATTAGTACAACCACTCTAGAAAGCAGTATGGAGATTCCTCAAAACCTAGGAATGGAGCCACCATATGACCCAGCTATCCCATTCCTCAGTATTCGTCCCAAAGAATTGAAGTCAGCATATTCTATTGATGCACCACATCAATGTTTAGAGCAGCAAAATTCACAAAAGCCAAGTTATACAACCAGCCCAGATGCCCATTAACAGATAAATGGATTAGAAAATGTGATATATATATATATATATATATATATATATATATATATATATGTGTATACACACACACACACACACACACACAGTTTTACTCAGCCATAAAGAAGAATGAAATTATGGCATCTGCTGGTAAATGGATGGAAATGGAGAGCATTATACTAAATGGAATAAGCCAGACTTAGAAAATCAAAGGTCAATTGTTTTTTGTCTTATGTAGAAGCTAGACCAAAATAAAGGGGAATATTTTGGGGTATTCCTACGAAAATAGAAGAGAATTCAGCAGAAAAGAATAAGGAAATTAAGAGGAAAAGAAGAAGGATAGGCCAAGGGATGTACAGTGGAATAAAATTGAACAAACATGTACATATATGAACAAATCACACCTTTATGTACAGCTATAAAGCGCCACTTACAAAAAAAACTAGAAATAAATGGAAGACGAGTAGAGAAAAGGAAGGAGAACAGGGGGAATGAAAAGGAGAGGGAAAGGGAAGGTATAAATTATATTCCATACTTGTTTAATTACATCAAAATGAACCTCAATATTATATATAACTAATGCACTAATAAAATATCATGTTTAAATCTTCAAAGGCATATTTCAAGACAAAATTTATGGGAGAAGATACATTGTTCTCTGCATTAATTGAAATAGCTCTTCAGCCTCAACAACTGAAAGAAGAGAGAGAAGGAGAGAGAGAAGAGACCTCTACCTATGTTTACTGTTGTCTCACTTACAATAACCAAGAAGAGGAAAAAAACAGTGTCTATATATCGATGAGTAGACAAAGAAAATGTGGTATTTAAACACAGATCAATACTATCTAGCCGGGCTCTGTCTCCTTCCCCCACTCTGGGGGAAGTCTGATCTTTTCCCTATGCTTTACTTTCTATAATAAAATTCATCTACTATGCTTAAAAAAAATACTATCTAGCCTTTTAAAAAAGAAAGGAAATCTTGGCATTTATGACACTGTGGATAAACTGGAAGGAAATTATGGTAAGTGAATTATGCTAGACACAGAAAGACAAATAGCACATGACCTCACACATTCAGAATATTAAAAAGTTGACCTCATGGAACCACGGGGTAGAATGGTGGTCATCAGGAGCTAGGTCAGTAGCAGGGGTGGGGACAGTTGGAGAGATGTTGGTCAAAGGAAATAAAATTTCAATTAGGAATAAAACATTTAATAGATATATTGAACAATGTGGTGATGTAGATAATATATCGTTTTTCTTAGACAAATGCTAAGTGAGTTGATGGTAAGTGTTCTCATCACAATATATGATAACTACATGATGTAGTGCATATGCTGATCAGCAGGCTTTTTCATCCATACTATGCATGTGAAAACATGATGTTGCACACCATAAGCACGCACAGTTTTCTGTATACTTAAAAACAATATAAGATGATTTTAAAAAAGAAAAAAAATCAAGCAGGTTTTTCAAAGGTTCAACTTTTTGAATATAGAACAAAGATATTTCTTTTCCATAAGTGGATGGTTTATGGTGAATTGGCTAATATCCATGGACATTTAATTTCCATTAGAAATCAGAAAATTGGTAGACTGTTTACATCCAAAATTGATAAAGTAGTTGAAGAATACAGTCCTAAAAATCCAAATGCATAGTGCTTCTGCTTGTTTCTGTGTTCCACATCAATTTTCAAATATGGCTATGTAATTAATATTTTTAGCATTATGGAACATTAAGGTATTATCAAAGATTAATAAGAAATCATTCTAAATCCTGTCTTAATAAAGAGATATTCTATTTCAGACTTTTGAAAACAACTCAATGTATTTATTTAGTTATTTAGTGTTGAACACACAATAACCTATTTTGCATGACATTATTTCATCAACATCTAGCAAAATTTTCCTGATGATCATTACACACTTCATTTAATTATTCACCTGCCTCATGTTAGCTAATCAAGATGTTTTCTTCCCACCAATCCCACTTTTTCTATTATTGTCAAAACTGGATGAATATTTGTCTGTATAATTGATGATTCACTAACAACATAGGATTAATCACCAATTCCTAAAGTTTTTTAAATTTTATTTTCATCAAAGCTAAGACACCATCTGCTGTAAAATACATTTCTTTATATACTATTATGAAAAATCCAATTAAATCATAATACCATGCTTTCTTAGCAATTTGAATTTAAATTTAGAGCACTTTTAAAGTTGCCTAATCTGTGTAAGATTTTTATCATTTATTATTTTGCCTATGTATGAAAAGAAAACTACAATAAAAATAAATTGATATTCCTTTGACTTCTCATTCAGAATCAAAATTTTGGAATAACTCTTCAAATCAGATTTGCCAACATATGGGACCTTTTCCAAATCTTGTCTTCTAAGCCACCAAAAGCTGGGTTGATTGGATGTTATGTAATATTGTGCCCCTGTCTTCCTCGCTTCAAGTGGCATATAGCTGTGCTGCTGGTTCCAATGCCAGAACTGGCTTGAACTTAGCAAGAGCACCAAAAGAAACAAAAGGGACCTCTTCCTCACATCATCTTTATTTCTTTACATTGAACATTAGGACACCGGAGGTGTCAGGCTATGCCACCAGTAAGAACAGAGTCTTTCCCAAGACATTTTTAACTCAGTTTGCAGATGTGTAGGCAATGAGACTCTGACAACTGTTGCCTAGTTGTTGATATTTTTAAGACTCTACCAGTTCCTAAGATGCATCTCAATATGTTATAATGTATAAAAATGTATGCTGCAGAATTGTAAAAATACTGGATTTTGGGCATCTATCTGTTCCCTCCTGAACCCTACTGGTGCCCTTTTCAGGTCTTACCTAATCTCTTAGTTTTGTCAGTCCCTTTTTTGCTATTCCTTTTTTGGATTCCCATCAGAAAGGTGTTTTCTATAACACAAATCTAAATGTGTCTTTTTCATATTTAATATGCCTTATTGCTTACAAAATATAGAACAAACTCCTATACATCCTAGTAAGGTATAGTTGCTTCTGTAATCTCACCTCTTCTGATTTCTACTTTCCCGTTCCAGCCATCCTGTGCTACTTGCAGATTCTCTCAGCTATCACACTGCTTCACACTTGGTTTTTTTACTCCAGTGTCCCCACTACTGGCACTGGCTTCTTCACTGAGTACCACAGGCCAAAGTCCACTTATCTCTCAAATAAAACCTGACCATAGCACTCATCAATCCATACTGTATACACACAAGCACCTTCTCCCCATCACTACCATGCATCCCCGGGTAACTTTAACATCACGTATTCTCAGTGGGAAGGCATGGGCTGAGCGGAAAGGGAAACCTGGCTCCTGACTCTACTAATCCTCTCAGCGCCCATGTGGGTTGAATGATGAGCATCTGTTATTGAGAGGAAATGCTTTACCTTTGGTTGAACTGAGGCCAAAAATGACTGAGAATAATTGTTCTCGTTTTCTGTCACAGCCCCTGTAATATTGTATTCTATTTACTTATGAAAAATGTCCCCACTAGACCAAATAATTAAAAAAATAAGACATGCATCAACTCATCTCTACTTCCCCAAAACTCTGCCATGTAGAAGGGTTGAATGAAAAGAGACAGGGCAAATGAACACCAGAGATTTCACATGAAGTAAGCCACAGTCTTTGTTCCAAAAGTAGGGCTTTTATCTCTAAAATAATATCTGGAAAGAGTAGAACAGAAGCCTGAGGACCAGGGATAAAGTCAGGGACCTCACATTATAGAGGAACTGCAGGCAAGGACATAGGGAAGAAGGTAAGAACCTAGGATAGACTAGATGGGGCCAGTAAATTATCTTTAAACCTCTCTGAATCTCAGTTACCTCCTCTGGAAAGTATACCTCCTTTTCAGCATTGTTGGGAGCATTGATTAAGATAAAACATGTAAGCAAAATCTATAAGATTGACAGCAATTATTTTATTACAGAAATGTGTAGACAAGAATAATTCTGAACTAAATTGAATGTGTGCTCGTGCTCTCGCTGCAGGCTTAGGGTCAGTCACGTCCCTCTAAACTAAGGGTCAGATTAGCAATGGAGACTCTTTCAGTAGGCAAAGAGCATGTCTATCCTGCTGACAAGAGACAAACAAAACTTGTAGAAAAGAAAGAAGAGTAGAAAGTCAAAGTGATGACAATGCCCTGTAGTGTATGCTGAGCTGTTAATATTATCTTTGACTCAGGTTTGGTCCAGCCTTCTTTCTTTGCTGGTCCTTAGTTAGCACCTTAGTCCTGAAGATGCTACATCATGGTTCAGCTTGTTTGAAAAACCCTTATCTACCATTTACTAAGTTATTTTTGTCAAGCAAGAGTTTCACAGATGACCCAAGTAAGTTCATTTTTCTGTTAACTCTAATCTCTGAAAAACACTGCTTTTAACCACTCAAATATTTTTCTGAAATTATATCAAAATAGAAATAAACTTCAAATAAAGTTTATTTCTAGCATAAACCATTCCAGACTCCCCATTTTCTCTCAGTAGCTCCTAGATTCTCTGTGATCATAAAGTAGAATTTCCTTTTCACTGTAAATTTTACATAGTACAATTTACATAGTTATCTCTTTGAAGAGAACCACATTAGGGACCAACATGCCATCTCTCAATAATACCAATATGGCCATATTTCCTGTTGCCTGGAGTGTTCACTGGTTCCCTGGTTGAGCATGAAGTGAATTAACTGGCATATGTTTAGAGGGAGGCCATAGTTATATGGAAAATACATAATAAAATTATGCTCCACTGAACAATACCGTTCATGCCTGAACAAGAATAGAAATTTAAAACTTAAATAGGGTACAGAATACTCATATCTTTTATCTCATACATCCTGGACATGTGTTAATAGAATAGTGAACTGGCATTTTCAATTGCCCATCATTTAAAACTGTTTTCTTTTCTCTCACTCTGTCTTATTTTCCCATTCTTGCCATTTCTTTCAATCATATACCAGATTCTTATATGAAGTGATTCCACTGAAGTAGGCAAGGAGCATGTCTGCTCTGCTGAGTGCCAGGATTATGGCAAATATCAATATCAGTTTTTAAATATTTTTTCAATATTTCCACAAACCCACCAGCACTTTCAAGATAATGCAATTTTAGAATTATTTTACCTGAACTTTTTCAAATGTCTCCTTTTGATTTCACTGTTTCATATATCACTGCCATTTGAACAGAGTCCTAAAATACCAAATAACAGCTAATCTGTGTCAAAAAATGAAGCAACCCACGGAATTATATATTCCAACATTTTATTTTTATTTTGTGATGTGGAAACTAAACTATAGAACATTTAAAGGTTTATTTAAGATACCTGGATTATTTTCAACAAGTTAGAAATACTCCAGGCTCTAGAAAAACACTGCAGCCCTGTCTTTTGCTTATCTTTGCCCTAATGTCCTACAGGTACCTAGCCTTATCTGTCTTCCTTCATGACCTCAATAGCTTGGTCTCTCACTTGCATTTTCTTTTATTTTTGTATCATCACATATATTAGTTGTGAATTTTATGGTGCTATGCCTGGAATTATTTTCAGTGACTTTCTACTAACCAATTTCCCCATCTCTGCTTTATCTGTTTTGATTCAGCTTGAACAAAATGGCTGCATCCATCTTCCCATAGGTTTTTAGCCATGAGATTAACATGATGAAGGCAATGCTTTAAGAAGACTAGTGTGGCAATGCTACTCATGATGGATTGGGGGACAAATAAAGGAGACAGAGAGATGGTCTCAGACACTGTTGAAGGAATCCTGGATTTCTTAATGGTTTCCTAATAAGGGTCTTGACTGGGGTGGCTCTACCACTTTCTTTTTCAATTCCTTCATTCTACTTTATGAACCCTAGTAAAATTTCCAATTCAAGCTGCTATAATATTTTATAGTAAATGACCTTGTTATCAAAGAGAGGCTTTGTATTCTACTAAATTACTTTCTCCTTTCTTGGGCATTTGACCTCTTAAAGCTTCATAATGCTCTTTAACACTTTAGGCAGGCTTTATTTTTTCCTGCTTATTCCTTTGAAACATGTTTTAAGTGATCATTCAACTTTATTTTAAAAAAGCTAAATGCCATTTTTAAGCTTTTAAAGAGATAAAGGGGATATGAAGTTTACACTATTCTGGTGGAAGAGGGGAATGCGAATTATATTTCCAATGATTAAAAATGGGTTTCACAGTGAACGAAATAAAAAAGGGGGCAAGGTTTTTCTTATGAGTTAAGGAAGTAAAAACCGTAGTGCAGTTTTTAATACTCTCCTGAAGTTCTTAATGTTAGACTTTGGGACAATGTCAGATGTTAGAGATTAATTTCTAACAATGCAACCATAAAATGTATCTTTCAGGTCTCATTTCCTTAATAAATTACTTATCAATTTAGCTTTTTTAGGACTGTAATGCCACATACCCACAAAACTTTATCCCTGCCATAATGTTGTATGTGCTATATATATATATATATATATATATATATATATATGTATCCATTATCATAGGCTACAAAAACTAATTGAACTAATAATTAAAAACTATTATATGAAAAAATTCACCTTAATTAAAATTTGTACTATGTAAGATCTAAATTTAGGATGCTAGTTTTTAAACTTCTGTAGTAAATATAAAGTTGCACGTATAAATGTGACTTGGTTCAGAGCTAATTTTCTTAGTAATCTCTAGAAAATTTCAGCATTCATTTACACAGAGTTTTTAAAAACACAAATTACTCATATTTGTGCATTTTCCAGAATTAAATGATTGCATAAATATTATTTGGCTTCTAGGGGGAGTAAAGAGTAAGTAATATTATTGAATGTTTCTTACACCCATTTCTTTTTTATATAGTTTCCCAGTTCCATGCTGACAAGAACACAAAATATAAGCTTCAGGACAGATGAAAGTTACGTTTAAACTAGCAGTTTCAGCTTCAGTGGATAGTACCAAGAAGGGCCTTTCAGGTCCAGTTCACCGCATAAGATACAGAGCAAAGATTACTCTTGCTCTCTGTCCTTTTGTAAGTGCTGCATTTGTCACCAGACAATAGAGTCACATCTCGATTGTATGCTATTCCACGACTGTGCTTTAGTTTATGGGAAAGTGCAGGAATCTTAGAATTAAAATCTGATTTTACAAAAGCAATACACACACACACACACACACGAGATACTGTCTTAAGCAATTGCCACACAGTGAAAGGATGTTATAAGGATTTTAAATGATCCAAACATTCAAGGATAGAATATTATAATATCGTAGTGTCAATTGTATTTTAAATATTTCTCTGACCAATGATTCCCATTCTGAGGGAGGAAAAGAAGCTTCAGTAGTTCAATCTCTGCCTTTGCTTCCCTGAATATGTGATTTCAACTCCTATGGCTGATAGTCCTCTGGCATCTTTGAAAAAGAGAATATTCACCTCTGAAGATATCAAACACAGCTACCTGTTACGCTTGGAAAGTTACAAAATAATTTGTCTGCGACCTCAGAAGGTACTCAAGAGAGTGATTACCCAGAGTTGTACAAATGATAAGAAGCTTGAAAAGTTAATAATATTCAATTGCATGCAACTAAATAACTTTATATAATAGCCAAGGACAAATTCAGCCATGCTATCACTGCACTTAATTGAACACACTGCAAGCTAAAGTTATTTGCTTGTATATGACTTCCCCCAGTTTATGGGCTCCTCAAAAACAGGAACTATATACAATATCCTTTCACTTCTAGTATTTAGCATAGGGCTTTACACATATTACTTAGTAAATAAATAAAAGTAATAAAATCACTTTCTTTCTTTAAAGACTCCTTGCTAAAACACACAAACACACACACACACACACACACACAGATCTTGAGTAATTAGAAATTAAAGACTGTCTTGGTTCAGAATGAAGATTATTATTCTAATAGGTATAAGTCTGAAAAACAAATTCATTATTTCTGGAATGCAAATATTGTTCTTACTGTTCTTAAGGGGCACTTTGCCTTCTTAAAGCAATCAGGAGTTTAACGGAATAAGCACTGTTTGCTACTAATGAATATCCTTTCATTTTCAGATATAGCTGCTGAAACTGAAAGGGTACTTTATTAAACACATCCAAATACAAAGCAAATATAGCTAACTTTTAAAAAAGACATTCATCTATGTTTAGCTTAATGTGTAATCAGCTCTGTTCTCAGGTTGTCAAACTACTGTTCCAGAAATCTTTTTTCAAGCCAGTAATTAAAACAAACAAACTTAGATCTAACTGGGGTGGAGGGGGGAAAAGAGGGAACCAACTATGCACATTTGGAGAATTTGGTTGTTCTGACTCAGGAAGCAGAATAAGGGAAGTCCTCGTCTACTCTGCTCATCTCTTGTACAGTGCACCTTATCATGTACATTATTTCTCCATCTCCTTTAATGCATCTTGATATTGGAGCTGATTCTCAGTGATCATATATGATTCTCTGGATTCAGGTAGCAATTACCTGGCTACTGGTGTAGGTTACTTGAAAACAGGCTTTTTTTTAAACATGGAAAGTAACACAAAAATGATAAATGAATGTTTTCCTGGGTTGCATACCTTCCTGGTATTTGTCCACAACACCTATAACATGGGAAAGCTTAAGCAGTTGGGCATGATGGATGCTTACCCACTTACTTTTTATGATTATTTCACCTTGGAAAATAAGAAAGACCATATCTCAATTTTTAAAAAATAATATATAAGCATTATATAAGGGGGAAAAGTAGCAACCTTTTACCAGTTTTCCAGGGCTGTTCAGAATATAATGGTTCCTGGAATCAAAACTTAATCTACAACCAATGACAATTGGCATCCCACATTAAGTAAGTGAGTCTTAAAAGTGAATGAGGCAATAAGAAGTAATCTTTTGCTTCTGTTTATAATAGTGTTATAGGGGATGAATTACAGTTTCATCCAACCTACGTCCTGCTCACAGGCTAGGGAGCTGTGATGCACACTCATTCCCTTTGATGATTCTGTAGAAAAAGCAACCCTGATGAGATCTGCCAAATATGGTGCCAGTATCATTGCACCCAACTTGTTCAAGTTGAAGGACACTGGGGAGAATGGTGAGACTTTGAATGGAATGGGCTGTTCATGTTATTTCTTCCATTTTGTACAACACAACCAGTAGAAATGGGAGCTGGCCCCATGACTGGAGAACAGCTTGCACATACATTTCCTCGTTTCTACTTTCAGAGAGGCAATATTGATAGCTAGCTATGCACCATGGTTGGATAACTTAGACCAGGAAAATAGGCCTTTTATTTCTAGGGTTCTTTATTTATTTTTAATAAATAAAACTGGACAATCAGTTGTGTACTAGCCACAACTCTCACTAATATTCCAATAAGAAACTTCTATAATTACTCACTTCACTAATGGAACTAACTTCATTGTTCCCCTTCATCTCTATCTTTGATTGATGTGAGTTCTTAGCATCTTTCTAGTTATCTGTACAAATAATTGAGTTCTTAAAACCAAGCCTCTTTCTCAGAAACTCAATTGAAAGGAAATTCAGAATAGAAGTACATAGCAATAGGCATCTAATTTACAGTGATGACTTTAATCCAGGCACTTCTGAGATTATTCTCTGGTCAAATTAACTTCAACATTACCTGAGTTACTACTGTAACCCTAGATGACCAAATGCTGTGTTGAAAGACAATTATTCTTCTATCTCTTTTGTTTCTGTACATTGTGCTCATGGAATGACTGACTTTGGTAGTATCTATTCTGGGTTCTTTTGTTCATCAGTATGATAAATATGATGTCTCTTTTTAAGTTAAAGTCTGGCTTCATTTGCTTTCAAAAGAGTGTAGTACTCCAGGCTTAGAAACTCATGCAAATTTACCACTTAGGTCTCCACCTAGGTCCACCTCTGCGTCACCCTGTGTGACCTAGGGGACAAGGGAAACCGATAAAAATATGAAACTCATGCTGCCTACTGCCTACAGTAATCAAGTCCTTTGTCTCTGACCCATGTGTCTGTAGTCTTCTCCAGCATCTATGCAACTGTGATAGTCTCACTTCTTGGTCTGTAAGTGGGTAAAATATCAAAGCCATGCACAACACTTGACAGGAAAAACACAAAACAGGCTATTTTTGACCTTCAAGAGACATAAACTTGTTAGGAAGATATTTTATAATGCAAGTAATTATAAAGTATTGAACTGTATAAATCCAAAATATGTAAAGCTATATACACCATCGCAATTCAGTACAAAAATAAATATTTTATATCACATTAATTCTTATTCATGATTGTTTGTTAGATGGAAGTATTAATGACCTAATTAGTAAAAAAAAAAAAAAAACCTAATTTAAGAGCTAAGACAGAAATAACTTTCAAACAAAATCACTAATGAGAAAAATTTTCACGTTTTTTGCAGGATAAAAACATAGTTTAATAATTTTTTCTTTGTCTAATATATTAAATAGCAATAAATATTTCTTCCATTTATTGAACACCAACTATGTCAGGTACTGTACTTGTCTTTTTGTAAGTATTCTTGTAATACTTATAATAACCTTTCAAATAGGAATTTTAATTTTTAATTTAGAGAAGAAACTGGTTTCAAGTAGATAGCAGTTAAATAGCAAAAATTCAAACAATAGTCAAGTAATTATGAAACATAATGTCTTATACATATTTTAAATAAAATAAACATATAATGAAACACATTTACCAGGTAGTTTTGCCCATGTTATCTCATTTTCTCTTATTTAATCTTAGTGTGTAGGTTAGATGTCCAGTTCTAAAGAAGCTACAATGATTTGCCTGCTCGTGTGAACAGTAAAATGACAAGTGCAGAACTAACCCATATTTAATCAATGATAGTCAATGGCAGGACATCTTAGCTATTTGTACACATAAACTATTTGCATAAAATGTATAGGTCAATTGAGGAAATGAATCAGTCTCTCTCTGGACTGCTTAGGCTAGTTTATAATTGGAGTAATAGAATTGGGGCCTCAGGTTGCCTATAATCTCACAAATAAAGCTAATTAGAACTTTGAATGGGAGAGTTAGCAAATACCTTTTCCATCCTTAGGTTTTGTCATTCTGTCCAAACTCCTCCAGTTCTCCCTGAAAGTGCTCTCTACTCCTTTAATCTCCTTGTAGCCAGACAGAGTAGAGTAGAAGGAGAAGCAGAGTGTGTCAAAGACCAGCTTGTTGTACCCTGGGTACACCTGTTTTCAGTACAGGATTCCTGAGCCATAGTAGGGCTGGGGAAAGGTGCTCAAGGTCCAAAAGACTTGCCTTGTTAACCAAGAACTGATATTCCAGAAAAGGAGTTGCTGTTCTTTTGGAAAAGCTGAATTACACAGGATAAAGTATCATCCCTGCTTCATTTTAGTTTGACTGTATAGACAAACACTGATAAATGTAAACATATTTGGAGCAAAATAACACACATGTGAGAGAATAAAAAAATAATTTTACTTTTTTTTTTTTGAAAAATCAAAGTGCTCAAAGGTCCTGTAGCTTTAGAGGTACATATTGTATGTGATGTAAGTCTTTTGTCTAAATATCATCTTTTCAAACAGCCTTGCATAACCTTCATACATTTAGTACTGTTGCCTACACACTGCCCTCCCCTGTGCCAAAACTCACTGGAACTCAGTGTTCCCAATACCCTTCATTTGCTTTCCCTGTTCTGTTTCTGCAGTTCCTATGTGTAAGATGATTATCTTACACATTGCCTAATTTGCTTACACTTATTTTTATCTGTTGCCCCACTATATTCAAGCCTCATGAGGACAGGGATCTTTGTCATATTCCCAGATGCTCTGAAAAACAATTCGCACATAGTAGTTGCTCAATAAATGTTACAGTTCAGAATGGATGAATAAGCAATCTTGAACTCTTCAATAATAATAATGAATTGTTGAAAAAGTTACATAGCAGGTATTGTTCCTGACAAATGTACTCATTAACTTATTGAAGTCCAACAGTAAATTAGGTTAGCATACTAGATTACTAAGGTGTTAAAAATCACATACTTAGCAAATACAGAGTTGAGATTTGAGCCCAGTAGCGAGCATAGTTGCTTTGTCTGAGGGATCAGAAGCAAGATGAGAGAGTTTTTAAACACTGTGGACGTTGATTCCTGGCCCAAGGGGTAATAATTAACTGCCACTTAAATTTCAAAACAGGAAAGATTTAATTTTCCATTGTTAAACACTTTCTCTTATGCTATGTTGTGTTTAACTCTGAAGAAGATGTAGCCAAGTTCAAAATAATTCAATGGAAAAACCCCAACCTTTGCTATTATAGAAAATAACTCCTACTTATGTGAATGATCGCTGAAGTGGAGATGAGAGATTGGAACCTCATGAAGCTATTTAGGCAGGGAAAAAATGGGTTGTAAAATGAACAGTGCAGAAAGGAGGGTGAGGCACTATTATGGGGGGAAACAAAAATCATCTTCAAATATGTTTAGAAGGGCAATTTTTGTGTTTTGGGGATGTGCATAACATCAGGGATATAGTATCCTGATACTATAGGACTGAATATTTACTATAAATCCACAATTAGGTATGCACTTACACAATAATTGATTTCATTATATTCTCTTTGAGGATATCTTGATCAAAAATTAAATTTTTCCTACCCCTTCAATTAAATGGCTTAATAATTCAGCTAGGCAAAGTTGCCTTAGCTAAACAGTTTAATCACTGGCCAGTAATAGTTTCTCAGAATCACAGATAACATCTCAATTTGCTGAATATCTTCCTTTTCACCTTACTGGTGACCAATTTTGGAGGGATATGTCATTGTATCCTATAGTACACTCTTAAGTGTGCTCTGAAAGGTGAGGTGTTTGCATTTCAAATTATTCTGAGAAAATTTCAAAAAGAATAAAGCATATTTTAAGATTAAAGTTATTGAATATGTCATCTAGTGCTTTAATTCTGAAATGACTTACCTGTAATTCCGTAGGTGACATATGTATGGAGTGAATTAAAATAACTCATGTATTTATTACTCGTCTCAAAAAATACTTAGATTATTGAGTTTTCCCAATATTCTCTCCCCCTCTCTCCTCCAGAGGTAATCATCATCCTGAATTTTATGATAACTTTCTTGTCTTCCTCAGCACTGTTCTATTTTAATTACTAGCTCTGAAATGTTACGTATCTTGTATTTCTACCTTGATTCTTTTTCTAAAGGGCTGTGTTAGTAATCTCTACCTTCTTTCTTACATAAAAATTTTAGATCATTATTTCAAATTAAAAAAACTATTGAGGTAATAATTGTCATTACATTGGACTTTTAGATCAATTTAGAGAGAATGGATATCTTTACGTTTAGTTCATTGTGTCTATGAACACAGTATATTTCGCCATTTATTTATGTTTTCTTGAGTTCAATTTTATATTGTTTTTCATGAATGGCATAAATATCCACCATTCAATTTAAAAACACTTATGCTTTTCTTAAAACTGAGTTTTTCCTTTTACTGAATTAAATTTTGTTTGTTGCTGGTATATAGAAATACAATTGAGTTTATTATATTAAATCTATCCAAAATTCCTTCTAAATATGCTATTAAAATTAATCTCTTGACTTAAATTTCTTTTGAGTATTCTATGAAGATCATGATATCATATGGAAATATTGTTTTGTTTCCTACTTTCCAAATATTATACATTTTATGTATTTTCTTTTTTAAAATGGTGGTTAGAATCTCCAAAACAATGAGGAATGGAAATGATGGTAGAAGAGACATTCTCATATTTCTGGCCTTAAATATTTTAATTCTTTACCATTAAGTGTGGCATTTCCTACAGGCCTTTGTTACATTAAGATAATTTCTTTTCAGTATGTAGAATTTTTTCTTCATAATCACAAATGGTTTGAATGATTTTAGTCACCTATTTAAGTGATTATATATAATTTCCGTACTTTAATCAGCTAACAAATTAGCCCATTTTCTACTGTTAAATCAAACTTGCAATCCTGGAACAAATAGCTTGATCATAGTATGTATTACTGGATGCTGTTTAATATTTTATTCAGTAATTTAGTAATTTTCTATCTGCACTCCTAAGTGAGCATTACCTGCAAATTTCCTGCTTATTTCTTAAGTACATGTGTTTCATAATTAAGTTAGGGAATTTTTTTATGTGATTGTGGATAAATGAGTGCAGGATGGGTCCTTCTAGAATCCTGCTTTCCTCAGAGATTTCCAGTACAAAGCCTCATTTTTAGAGGCCATAGTCATCTTTCTCCTTTGACCTGCATACTGCTAAAGCAGAAGATATGGGCTTCAGAGTTCCTAGTTCACCCCCAGGACAGCTGACAGCTTTATGCTTGCTCGTCTCTGTATATACATTCCCACTTCCTGTTTGACCTATGAGAATTTATTTTTTTCTTGCAAGTTCTGCCAGACATTTAAGGAGATGATTCTTATATTTTATTTAGGAAATTAGAGTGTGTCATACTTTTACTGGTAGAAAAATAAGCCTTATCTTCTATTTGTATGCATTTGAATGACAGGGTGAGTTTGGGATTACAGTAAGATGGGCACAACTATGTGGCACTGTGAGAAGGGAGAGACCTTGTATATTCAAGGTGGGAGTAACTGGACAAAATAAGACACCACTGTAATAAAGTAAGCTGGGTGGATTATTTTAAATTAACTTTCTTCTTTTGTAAATTCAACTTTTAATTAATAATTATTTCCTTGTATTTGTATCATTAATCACTTATTGCAAGCTATATTTGAAATTTCATACATTACCCAACAGATTATTCAAGCTTTTCAGCTCTTGGCAATATCTTCTCTTTTATTTTTTTATTTTTATATATATTAACATACTTTCAATGTACTATGAATCTACAGGCTTATTTGAACAGTTTTATCTAACTAGAAACAAGATGCTCTTGCTGCAGCCACCACCACTCTTTTTGCTTCCCTTACTGGAAACACTCATCCTGCACAACTTACAGCACATAATACTGGTAATCATGCCGAAACAGGAGTACAAATAGAAGGGTAAGAAGAAGTTGATCTGCTGAATATGAAAACTGAAGAATAGCTTTGAAATCATTTCAATTCAAGGGAGATTTTTGTGTCATTTTATTTTTGTTTATAGGATCAATCGATATGTTATTAAAATCTTCCATGGTGGTTGATGCAGAAAGATACTTTGAAGGCTCACTGTCCTTTACAAAAGTTGATCCACTTTTGTAACAATTTTAACTGTGAAAGAACTCATGACTAAAATATAGATCAATGTTTTGTTTGGCCACAAAAGGTCTGAAAGAACTTTGAAGGAAAAAAAGAATATATGCTACAAATGGAAGATGTTATTACCACTTACAATAATTTACCCCTCCACATAAGGATGAGTTTCAGTAGCATAGGGCAGGGAAATCAAGAAATGAGTTTGATAAAGCAGAATTTGGCTAAAGACCTTGAAGGGCCTTCAGGATGTAACTGTCTACATCTGTCACTGCTCTAGTGTAGAACAGCATTTCTTCCAGTCCAGCTTATTGGTAGGATCCTAACAGGTCTACCCAGAGCGGCCGGAGTGATCTCTACAAATATATGCCAAATTCCCCAATCAAAATCTCCTCATTGCTTTCTACTTGCTTGGAAAGATGTTTACTCCCTGCATGAAGGCCTGTCTGGCCCTCAATGATGTCACCTTTATGTCTCTACAAACTCATCTTCAGAAACTCTTCCTGTTGGTTCACTGCATTTGGACTATGCTAGCCTTTTTTGGCCTCCTACTTGGATACACGTATTCACACCCCTGCTACTTTGCTAGGGCCTTCTCAGCTCCAGATCTCATTGTCTAGGTAGTTATTCAAAGTCCACCAAAAGCTATCCTGGCACTCTCTGATATTGTCTTATTTCCTCCATGACATTTAGCTATATTTGATAAATTTTTTATTTTTTTCTCTCAATAGATTAGAATTTAAGCTCCATGAGAATGAGATTCTGTTTGTCTTACTTGACAGCTTTACTAGGGCCTAAATTAGTTCCTGAAATGTTATAGGAGGTTAATAAGCATTTGTTGAATGGGCAATTTAAACCATATCTTCCAATAATCAGTAGAGAAGAAGCCTACTCTTCTTGAGAAAGGGATGATATTTTGTTGACATACCTTGAGCAGTGAGTTGGAAATGTGTTTAGCCTGGAAAGAGATTGACACTAGTAAGCTAACAGAAATCCTAGGGGATGGCATTATTAAAGTGAATTTAAATAAAGGAACTTCATTCAGAGAATCTGTATTGTCATGGAGCAATTTGGAAGTAGGGTCTTAAACTTTAGAAAAAAGGTTTAAGAAGAGGTTGTACCTGAGAGAGAAAGGGTAAGGTCATAGAAAGTTATTTCCGAGCATGGAAACAGAGTGGACAAGAAAAATGACTGTTTGAAAATAGCTTCTGTTTGTGGGAAAACAAATTAGTAATTCATCAAAAATAAAGGAGATTTAAGTGGGAATGCAAAAACAAGTTCAGATTTATACATTCAGCTATCAGTGCTATCTAAACAACAGGGAAACCTTTGCAGATGGATGAATTCCCTTAAGACTTTTCATCAAGGTAAGGGTAGGTCACTTAACCTCTTACTGCCTCAAATCCTTATCAGTAAATGGAGCAAATGGGAGAAGATTTCCTGCTTTTCAAATGCCTTACGTGAACAGGGTGAAAATGAATGGCAGAGCAGACTTCAAGGCCAGGAAACGTGAATTCAGGGAGTTTTGGTGGATGTAACAGGAGGGAACACTGACACACAGTAAAGCTGATAGGTGCCTCAACACAGAGGCTCTGGGATAGAATTGGAAAAGGAAGAGGGAGAATGAATGAGATGGCTATGAGGAGTGATGGGCTTAAGTGCAAAAGTGAAAAGGGCTTATATTTTGAAAACAAGGAGCCATCTCTATACAGAGATGCTGTGAATGTGCTCTGGATTAAGCAGTGGGGAAAGCATGTGCCTCGTATCCCCTGCTTCCTAGAGAGTGTCATGATATGACCAAACACACCACACAATCAGCAGCAGCCAGCAGTACCCAAGGCTGAATTTCTGATTTCTAAGAGCTTTGAACAGTGTCCTAACAGCTGAAATCTTTCTCCTCTTCCTCATTTTCCACATGTTAAGCAACATCTCTCTTAGACTTATAGTACAGTGGAACTAAAGGCAGCTTTATAAATACCTGAAAGCTCAGCTGTGGAGAAAACAAACATAAGATGGTGGGTTACTTAGAGAAAACAGGAATGAGGGAGTCATTGCTAATGTACTGTGTCAGAATAATTGAGTTCATGAGCTTTGAGTGGCTTTTGGTACTGTTTCATAAATAGACAAAAGATAAATGGAATAGCTTCCTTTCTCTTTTCAACTTAAATCAGTGTGCATTTATTTATGTGGGGGGGTTTATCTTATAAAACCCAGAAGATATCTATACTCCAGTCCACAATGTGAGAAAGGACTGCCAAACACAATGAAGGTAAAATAAGGTACAGCAAGAAGCTGTCTCACACCTACAAATCTCAGATGAAACTAATAGAACACAGTGTCCTGAATTAAACATTTCACTGGGAATGGAACCAGTAGCTCTCGGGAATGATGAAAGACATGCTGCGGACACTGAATAATCAATCATAAAGTAAATCAAGGAAGAACTCACACGCAGAACTCACTACCTGAATACCGTAAGTTGAGGAACAATGTGTTTGATTCCGTGTGAAAGAAAAAAGAATTTTGAGGACTCTGTCAGCTTTCAGCTCAGTTTTCTGAGGAGCGGGGAAGGGGGAAGTCTTAAGGCACACAACGCATCATCAGGCCCCACTTGTGCATCATGAAGAACCCATCCTTGCCAGAGGCACTCCTCTAGTTATGGATGATACAAGAATAACTCTACTCTTTAAAAAATAACCAAATAATAACAACAACAATAACAAACTAATAAAGGATAGGCACAGAGAAACTATAAAAATAGAGGAAAGGAACAGGAAAAACAACAAAAAATTTTAACAATATAAAAAGATTGACTTGAAGAATTAAAATTATTATAAACACATTGTCTTATGTTCAAGAAATAATTCAAGAAATATAATAAAGCATTTGCCATTATCAGAGAAGACCTCAGAGGAAACATATATGAACTTAGAGGACGCATAATGGATTCGCTTCTAGAAATTAATCATTGGCAGACAGAAATAAAGAATGGAGGAAGCTAAGAGGCAGGTGGAGCCCTCATAGAAATGAACTAGAGCAAAAGGGAACAGACACCTGTGAAAATAGAAGGAGGATCAGATTGAGAAGGGAGAGAAAATTAAGGTGAAAATAAATTCAGAAGATTAAAGAATAACAAATAAAAAGGCTTATAATAGGGGCTGGAGTGGTGGCTCAGCAGTTACAGCATTTTCCTGGCATGCATGAGGATGTGGGTTTGAAGTGTCAGAGTGTCAGAGCAATGAAAGCCACATGAAAAACTAAATAAAATTGATTAACTCTTTAAAAAAATAAAAGGTATATAACAAAGAACAATGAAAAGAGACTCATCTATGCATATCAATTCTGAAAAGTAAAGGGATCATATTAATAAACATATTTAAACAAATTTAATTTTTCCTAAAGCATAAGAAAGTTTAAACATGTTGAAATACATTATGCTTAAGAATCAAAAAGACTCAGAATGATCAATATCAAGACAAGGCTTACTAAAATTATTTGAACTTAAAGGTAAAGCAGCATGCTTTGAGTATAAAGATGATCAATTTACACCTACTTGTAGAAAGGACACTATTATCCTCAGATTTCTTCACTTTAGCACTGGGAATGTGGAATTTTAGAATGAAAATATGACCTCAAAATTGTATACCCACAAATTGAGTACTGTTAATTGGTTGATTTAATTTTCGTATTCCTTTTCTATTTATTCCAAGAGTATAAATGAGGAAAGGATGAACTATATTTCTCACACTCATTTGCAGATATAGCTCTTATTTCAAATAGAATTCACCAATCTGATATACTCATATGAGATGTGAGAGGGAAAGCTCATCCTTCCGTGCTTTAGCAAGCACAGCATAAGCTTCCTGCAGCAGCATTGCAAGAGTTTCGTATTATTCAAAAACACATGTGTGAAAACTTCATAAAGTAATTACAGTGGCTTTTGTTATCCTACATGAGCTCTGATTAATAAACTAAATTTTTGTTCAAGTATAAAAATACTAAACAAACTTGTTTTTAAAGTTTGGAATAAAGTTACATAAGCTCTTCATAGAAATTATAATAGAGAATGGATTTCAACTAACCAAAAAAATAAATGGAAAGGATACCAAAAAAGAACTAGAAGGGAATAATTTTAACTGTATCTAAAGAACAAAACAATGAGTATTAATATTAAGATTGCAAAAAAGAATGCATGACTACTCAAAAATTATGTAGCTCACAAAAGCTGGGAGGGGAAGGGAAATAGAAGGTGAGTATTATTTGTATAGTCAGGAGCAAGGCTAGTTTTTAAATCTAAGTAAAAATACAGGCATACATTTGAAAAGAAAGTAATAGATTACACTTGGGTGGAGAAAAGTGAGGGAGTGAAGTGATATAGGATAACTAATTTTATCATTTTTTGTCTTGATAAAATAGAGAATAAGTATTTTGTAAATTTTTAAAATCAATTTCCAAATTGCTAAAATAAATCACATACAGCGTTTTAGTTAGCTTTTGAACTGCTGTGACCAAAAGACATGATAAGATCAATTAGAGGAGGGAAAGTTTATTTGGGGGCTCATGGTTTCATAGGTCTCAGTCCACGGATAACCAACAGCATTCCTTGGGACTCAAGGTGAGGGATATCATGGGGAAAGGTATGGCAGAGGAAAGCAGGTCAGGTCATGGCCACCAAGAAGCAGAGAGAGAGAGCTCTCCTCATCAGGACAAGATATAAACTCCAAAGATGGGCCCTTACTGCCTTCGGTTACCACTCAGTTAATCCCTATCAGAGGATTAATTCAATGGGTTAAGGAACTCATAACCCAAACATTCACCTTTAAACCTTCCTGCATTGTCTCACACATCAACTTTTGGAGGACACCTCACACCTGAATCATAACATGCAGACTACAAAAGAAAAAAAAACACCATAAAAGTGGAAACATAAAAGTAATAAAAATGAGAGAGGTCTGTTATTTTAAAAAGTATAAATGGGTTAAACAACGTATCATTAAATCAAAAACCAAATTGCAGGAGGAGACATGGTAATCAAACACTTGCAATCCCAGCTATACAGGAGGCTGAAGCAGTAGGATTGCAAGTTTGAGGTCAACCTCAGCAATTTAGTGACACCCTACTTTAAAATTTTAAAAATTAGAGACTGGAACAATTGCTCAGTGGTTAGAGCACTTGCCTGGCATGTGTGAGGACCTGTGTTTGAATACCAGCACCACGTACACAACTAGGTGTTGGAGAAACCAGAACCAGATGAAAAAGAAAAATTGGTTACCTCTTTTATTCTCTCACTCTTTAAAAAAGAAATTTTAAAAATAAGATAAAAAGGATTGGGAATATAGCTGATTGGTAGACCCTAGCAAGTGTGAGACTCTGGGGTCAACCTTCAGTACTGGGAAAATAAAAAGGAAAGAAAGAAAAGCAAATTGCAATTATGTGCTATATACACCTAGAATGGAATTACTAAATGGTATATGGGGAAATAGACTGAGCATTATTACTAACATAACATGATGAGAAACAACTTAAATATTCCTCATGGAAATTATGATATACAATGAAAGAGCACATAGCTTCTAGAAATGTTAGCTATTAATATCAAGGAAGTTCTGATATGCCATTATATTTTTTAAATGCAGAATAGTTTATATGGAATTCCATCATTTGCTATTTTACATACATAAGGACATACATAAAAATGTATACAGTTCATAGATCATCATTAGCAAGAGGTTTTACCAAATGGGAATGACTGTCCATGTGGATAAGGATGTTAGACATAGACGTGAGAGGCAGATTTACTTATTATACTCCTTCCACAGGATCCATGGGAGGGGCTGGCTCAGGGTCTACCCCAACCCAACATGGATAGCCAAACCCATACATGCTAAAATCCCTTATATAAAGTGGTTCAGTGTTTTCATATAACCAATGCACATCCCCTTGTGTACTTTACAATACCTAATATAAACAGTGTGTAAGTATGCGTTATACTGTATTGTTTTGGTATTAATGACAAGGGAAAAAAAGTCTATATGGCTTCTGTAAAGATATAGTTTTCCCAGGATGTTTTCAATCCATGCTTGATTGAGCCTGCAGATTCAGAACCCAACTGTACAATATGCTCTTTTTACCTTTTTAATTTTTATTATGTGTAGAAATTGCCTGATTTGCTAAATGAATTTCACTTAAGCAATCGCTATAAAGTTAGTAAGTTCTGGGATTTGAGTCTTGGCCTTGCCAATTACGGATTGTGCCAATTTGGATTGGTTTCCTTATTACATGAATGGGGGTAAGATTACTAATCAATTTATAGGGTCAAGTCACCCATAGGGACCAGAATGCTAGAAGATTGACCTTACTCATTACCCTATAAACCTCTCCTACACGTAAAGCGTTGCCTCCCTACATTCTGTAGAATCAGTTGAATCCTGAAGCCTTCTTACAACTATAAAAACATGAGCTGAAATAGAACTATCTACCTGAAATATTACATAGTGTCTGCTATTGTTCCAAATTATTTAATTTGATTCCATCCTTTGCAGTAGCATTTTTTTCAACACAGAATTTTTATGAAGTGGATATTAAGCGGCCTCAAAGAATGAAGATGCCCAATGAAACAGTTGTTGGTGCCATTTCTCCCCCTTGGGAAAACTTGATGTGAACCTGGTCCTATAAATGTTGCCACAATAGCATGGACTCATGACCATTAAACCTCTTGAGCTAAAACAAGAAATTTTAATTGCTACCTTAACTGTATTGTTTGCATTTATATAACATGCCTAGAAAACGGTTTCAAATGTCTTTTATTTTGCTTCTAAAGACACAGCTCCATTTCCAATATACTCTTAAAGTTTCCTAACAACTTCTGAACTAGTTACTACTTAAGGAGCTCATTTTCCTAATAGTTATTAAAGATTAAGTAGGCAACTGGTGCTGTGAAGGCACTGCTTCTCTTGAAAGTGCTTTTAAAATAAATTGAATTTTTAAAAATGGTAACATCAAGGGGCTTACTTCACAAGAAATTCTAAATAGAATATGAAGCAGGCACGCTGAACATCCACATCCTCCAACTCATCTCCCCCTTATGTGCCCAGGCGTGTTTATTTTCTGGTTGAGAAGACAGAATCTCCTGAGCCACTTGTATGCATCCCACTCTAATCCAGACTTGAGATGGAAAGAGAACAAGCCTCTCAGATCTTCTCATATGAAGATAGAGAATCAGTACTTATCATGGCCAATGGGATAATCTTACTCTATTATTATAATTACTGTCATTAATTATTGCATAGATCTCAGTTTTCCAGTACAGTTGTTTTTGTTTGAATACCCTTTAACCAAAAAAAAAAAAAAAAAAAAAAAAAAAAAAACAGGAAAAGCAATGGCTTTAATTTTTAACACAATTTTACTAAAATAGTATTATGGAAGCATGTGCCTTTTTGCTGGGGAATTGGGAAGTTGTAACAATGGAAGAGTGAGCACCCAGTTTTTCCCAAGCAAAGCTTCCATTTGGAAATGGCAATATCTAAGTATATATGATTTCTCCCTATTTGTAATCATTAATTTTAAATGTCTAATAAATGCAACTACCCAGAGAGGATATCTAATAAGTAGGATAGTAATACATACATACCCAGCTGTGAAAATCAAGTGGGGACACATATATAAAGCCCTTAGTAGTGTCTAACACATAGTAGTTACTCAACAAATAATAACTAACATTGCATACATAAAATTGCCATAGCAAAGAAGTAGCATAATTATCAAGAGCTTAGGCTCTAGGGTCATACGATTTTGTTTTGAATCCTAAAATTATTCTTATAAGGATTAAATAAAGTCATGTTTACAAACTGTTCAGCAGAGTCTCATACCTTTCATGAATTTAAAATAGGTGTAGTTTTCTATATTGAATTATCATTATCATAAAATATCTTATGTAATTCCTCTACTAAAATTGCATAAATTCTGATAATTAAATTACAATTTCATTTGAAATAAAATCATTACCTGGCATCATCATATGGAGATCAACAAGTAGTTTTCTATATTTTAATGAAACCACAACTGGAAAAAAATCACTTAATTTTTGAATTTGAGATGAGGTTGGTTTGTGCTGCCTTAGGCTAAAAATCAAATATGAAGACATTCAACTTAGTTTAGATGATAAAATAAGCTGAAATAATCTTTTATTGCATTCTGCAGGTACCAAGTTCATTCTGCTAGATCTTGGAGGGCCACTGGTATACACACACACACCTGGTTCCTGGAATCTAGTGCAGAGACAAGATTGAGTCATTGCATTGAGAAGGCAAACAGCTGGTGAGTGATGTGAGAGGGATACAGAAAAACTACTATAAAATTATGAACACCATTGTTACAGTGGCTGGGGAAGCATTTCCTGGAGACGATTGAGATTTAATGGATGAACAGAAGTCAACTATGTAAAGAAAAGTAGGAAGGCTACTGAGAGCAGAGGAGGAACCTGAGATAAAGACTAGTGGTAGAGAAAATTACACACAGCTTGGAAACTGAAATCCATTTGACTAGAATGTAAGTTGCCGGAGCAGTGTCAAGACATTTGTGAATTGCTTTGACCTTTACGAGCAAAGGAAAGTCATTGAAGACTTAAATACGGCAGATATGATCATAACTGCATTTGAAATAGCCTATTTCTGGCCATGGTATGTAAAACATCTTCATGTGGGCAAAGAATGGATGCAGAGATGCCATTTTGGAGACAAGGGTAAAAGTCCAAATCAGGGTGGGGGAGCAGTGTTGGAGAAAAGCAGAGGTCTGCGAGATAATTAGACTGTGCTTCAGTTTGAAAAAAAAAATCACTCTTAGAAATGTATGTAGAGAACTCATACAAACTTTTATTTGTAAAAAATGATACCAATCCTGTTTGTGAGCCCGTGTGCGTGTCTGTGTTATCAGACCTAACAGTTTCGTGACTAAGGGCAATGTACATCAAATAATGTGGGAGCCTAAGGCACACTCTTATTTCTCAATGACACTAATGAAATTTTTCCTCAAAGTTTAAAGACATTAAGTTGTTTTCATACGGAGAGGGCATCGATCTGTACTTACTACAATTCAAGATTAAATTTTCCCATAGTGGGGGTGAATTTGTCTCAGTTATAATATAAAATGATAATATCTGCCTTGAAAAAATGACATTACATGATAAGAAATTAAGGGATCAATTTGTTTTTAGAATCCCAAGATATGCTGTATAATATAGTGGGGAGAAAATATATTAAAGACAGGTTTTCAAGTACCAAGGATATGCCAGAATTTCTTTTCTCCATGTACTCTTGGTGAAAGAAATTTAAACTGAAGAGCAAATGAATAACAAGTCAAATTAATATGAAAAATGTGAACATAGGGAAGCACTTCACTTTCTTTTAAACTTTATTATCCCCAGTTCCCTCAGAAACAAAACAAGCCTGACAAACTAAACCAGACGGACCTCATAGTTTCATGACCAAGGGCAATACACATCAAATAATGATGGAAACACAGTCTGCAACCCACAGATTATAACAATTAAAAAAATCGCAGCATCTACTTTCACATAATTTAATGCTTTTTAAATTTATTTTTAAAAATAAATTTATATTGTATTTTTTTAAAGAGAGAGAGAGAGACAGAAGGTGAGAAACAGTTTTTAGTTTTTTATCTGGTTTTCATTGCTCCGACACTTAGTTGTGTATGTGGTGGAGTTCGAACTGAGCCCCAGTTTTATCAGTTTCATGGTTTTTTTTTTCCAGTTTTTAGAGAGAGGGAGGGGGGGAGAGAGAGAGAGAGAGAGAATATGAATATGAATATCAATCTTGCTCAGCTTTTCATCTGGTTTTTGTTTTTCTGACACTCGGGTCTTACGCATGCCAGGCAAGCACTTAAACCACTGAGCCACAGCACCAGCCCCTGGCAGCCACCATTCTACTCTCAACTTCTATGAGATCAACATTTTTATATTCCACATATAACTGCAATTGTGTGATATTTGTCTTTCTGTGCCTGGCTCATTTCATTAAATATGATCTTCAGTTCTGTCCATTTGGCACAAGTAGCAGAATTTCCTTCTTTTATGGCTGAATAGTATTCCACTATGCATAGGTACCACATTCTCCTTATTCATTCATCAGTTGGACGATTAACTTGTTTCTATTGCTCAGCTATTATGAATAGCACTGCAATGAACATGGGAGCACAGGGCTTGCAGGTCTTGGCATACTGCTGTCATTTCCTTTGGAAATACACCCAGGCGTGGAACTGCTGGATCATGTGATAATTCTGCTTGTAATTTTTTGAGAAATCTCCATACTGTTTTCATTTAACAGCTATGCAATTTTGCATTCCCACCAACAATTTATTTGCATGTAAATGTGAATTTCTCACTTTAGCTAACATGCTTTTAAAAATTATTTTCTCAGAGATTTAGACAGTTTCTATTGGTCTATCATTAAGTGTATTTGCAATATTTTCTCTGTTCTTTCTCTTGTAGATCTCATAAAATGAGGTTTTAAAATTTTATATTTTGTAATTCTAGAATATCAACTTGTCTCATTTATTTCAATTCTCTGGTGAGATTCTCCATATATACAAATATTTACTGAACCTATACTTCAATTCTCTAATATGATGGTAATATTTTTATTTGAAGTCTCCATTCACTGACTCCAATATTGAACTATGTGTTGGTCTGCTTGTTTGGAAACTTGCCAAAGGGAAAAAAGGAACAAAGTCTTCACTTTTCCAGTCATTTCTTTATTGTAGGGAAACATTAAGACTCTGGCTGATCATTTTTTCTTGATAAAGTAGTTCTTTTTTCCCACAAGTATGGTAAGATGTATGTGTGGGCAGTGTTAATTATTTCTATTCAGTTGTGGATTGTGATGTATCATTGACTAGTTTGTGTTGTAGGAGGAATTTGTTTATCTCTGTTTCTTTGTTGTTCTTCAGGCATGTCCAAGACTTTTGCCTGAGAGATTTCTTCCTCCTTGTCTCTAAATGACTATGGAAGATTCAGTCAGCCCTTGTAGGCTTTGTATTTTCCTCTTTGGCTTCCATTTGTGATTCTTCCAAATCTGGTAAATGTCTGGAGCAGAGAGAAGCTGTGTGTTTGAGGCAGACCTGTTCCTCTAGTGGCACTGTATTTCCTTAATTCTGTGAAAGCATGGAATGATGATTCCTTATAAAGCCCAGTGGACTTCAGCATGGGCCCAAAATTAGACTTTGTAGAAAACGGTAGGATTCTGAACTCTTATAGTTCCTAATATGTTGTGAAAACCCTGCACAGAAAATATTATTTTTACTTCTCCTCTGTGGAAACAAAGCCTGCCCCTTAATTCATATTAGTAACTGGTAATTACTCCCAGGGAGAAAAACAGTAGATGTTCAATTTTGCAACTTGAAGTCTTATCCCTCTTGGAATTTCTGTTCATTCTTTTTTTTTCCTTCCACTCTCTTTTTAGGGACTAATTATTAAACACAGGCTATTTAAAACTCCATAAGTTACCCTTCTGCATTTTCTGATATCTTTTATTTTAGAACCGGGATACCTTATAAATAGCATCAAAAGTCATCAAAAGTTCCTGGGAGACTTATGAAGGGTATCCTGATTTGGGTAGAGAAAGACTGTGTAGCAAGATTACCTGGAGAGGAAGCAGAAACTATCTCCTTAAGTGCTACTTCAAACCAAATAGTTCTGCTTTAAATGGTTTTACATATTCAAATTTATAGCCAGTGGACCTCTTAACACAGGATTCTAAAGCTTGAAACCCAATTTTTCAAGAATCAATCTATCTATATATATATATTCAATTTCAACTCCAAAACTTCAAAGGTAATTATCATGGTGAAAGTTAAAGATGGACAAAATTGATATTGCTATTTTTAAAAATCAAAAGAGCAGGCAAAAAGAAATTTTACGTAAGCATAAACTTCCAGTAATAAATTCTTGCAGGATCACGGGACATAAACTACTAAGAAAATAGCAAAAAATAAGCAAACAAACAAAAAGAATGTTTAGTGTTTAATATTACCAACATGCAATGCAGGAAACATGATTCTGTCTTTTATAACAAAATCACTTTCTTGGGAATGAAATAACAGCTGCTGTAATTTACTAACAGGAAGAGAATTAATACATAGTAAGAAGTACACAATATAATAACTATGTATTATAATAATGGGTAGAGAGCACACTATTTACAAGTTTTATTTAAACATGCCTGATACCTGAAATTATGCATAGCATGCTTCTTTCATAAGAAAAAAACCTTGTTTTCAAGTTATCAGAAAACAAACCCATAGATTGCTGTACACAGAAATAAAAGTGAAAAATGAGGGTCTGCTTGTATTCTGCCTTTCTTGAGTAGGTTTATGCCTTCCCTTTTATCTCTTGCTGAGGTAAGGCAGTGCCTCATCCTAGAATTTTACTATACAGTCATCTGCATGGAATGGGATTCAGGACACAGTGGGGAAAATCCATGCAAACTCAGTTCCTGACATAAAAGGGCAATGTATTGGTGCATAATTTATGCACATTTTCCATATACCTTAAATCATCTCTAGATTACTTATAATACCTAATCCCATATAAATGTCATCAAAATAGTTGTTTTACTATATGGTTTTGGGAAGAACAAAAAAAAAATTAGTGCATGTTTAGTACAGGTACAATATTTTTTCCCACATATTTTTTATTTGTAGTTGATTTAATCTAGGGATGCAGAAGTCAGACACAGGAATGACTGCAGTGGTATTTGCATTTTACTTGATGATCACATATATATTTATATTTACGTAGTCAGTTGGATGTAATCTTTCCCAGAAAATGGGATTTTTGAGTGCAATTTCTTAAAAATAATCCTAAGCTATAAGGAATCTCTTTGGTTATTTTTAAAGGAATGCTCAATGGACTAACATAGTTATTACCTGAGTCTAGATGACAGTACCTCTGGTAATGACACCTTCACCATTATTTTTTTTTACTATGGCTGGTGATAGGGCTAGGCAGGGTTTATAGAACTGCACCTGCATGGGATTAATTTTCTTTTTGTTACCACTTCCAAATGTGCATAGTAGAGTAATAAAATCTGTGTTCATACTGTTAAATATAGCTTCTGTTAAAAATGTTCTTTAGAATGGCTTTCAAATAATTTAGTTTCTCAGATTTCTAGGCTTTCACAAGAGAAAAGTATTCATTTGGGAGGTTAGAGTAAGGCAACCCACTCACATCTCCAGCCTGCCAGTTTACAAAGAGAATGATAACATCAATCTCAATGCTATGGTGTTCACTTGATGAAGAATATCAAACTCTTTTCACCTTAATTTGGTGATCCATCATTGGTAGAATTTTCATGCTTCTTTCATAGCATTATAAGTTGTCACCCATAAATGATTAGTCCTTTTGTTCCATAGATCAGGGTGGAAATCATGACTCATGGTGAATCAAAAATAAAATTTTAGACGTAACATCTTAGTCCACATATATTAAGCCCATATCATATTTGTGCCTTAAATCATATTTGTGCCTTAAATGCATTATCTGATAATATTAAATTTATTCTTCAATGTCAGACTTTCATGAATGATAGCTTTATAGGCTAAAATACTTTCCACTCTCTGGTCTTTCTGTGGATATGATTTATTAGAATTATATCTTCATCCCTAAGAATATTTGAATAAAGGAATCAAATCTTTTGATAATTGTGCCAACCTTATTTTGATATGATATTTGTAGAAACATTATAAGAGAACAGGGGTCAAATGAGTTATTAGAAAAGATGACTGTAGGTTGCAGGACCATGGTAATCTAGCTCACAAAACTCAAAAAAGCTTAAATAGGCATATAGTTTCTTTGATGGAAGGTAACAAACCCGGTGCCATCACAGGAATTGACTGTTAGCTTCAGGAAGCCACTGGCCCACAGTAAAATTTAGAGATGCTACGGAAAAGTGGGAAACATTTATGTCCATCATTGGAAACAACCTATCTAAAAATTTAACAGACAAAATAAATCGCCTTAAAGATTGTGGCAAAAGGAATATCATACTGTATGTCCTTCCAAATTCATTTTGGGGTGTTTCAATTCATGATGCCATGAGGTTGAAATGAAGGAGTATGTTATAAAAACAAAACATTTTTGAAAGGATAAACATTTGTACTTTTTTTTAAATTCATATTGAACCCAGAGGTGCTTTACATTCCTAGCACTTTTAATTTTTACTCAGAGACAGGGTCTGTTGCTGAGGGATTTGCTAAGTTGTTGAGACTGGCCTGGAACTTATGATCCTCCTGCCTTAGCCTCCCAAGTTGCTGGGATTACAGGCCTTCATCATCATAACCTGCTATACCAAATACATCTTAAGGGCATAAATTCTCTTTAAGGGATGGGGAAAAGATTAAGTCTATATATGACACATTATTTTAGGCACTAAAAGTATGTTCTATACTAATGCTTCTCAAACTACGGCAAAGGGTGAGGTTTCTTTTTTTTTTTTTTTCTTACGCTTGATAGTTTGTTGTTATGCTGTGAATAATTACATAATATTTGTACCACATGAGTCATACCTTTATTTGATCAGATGGGTCAATTAGTCAATCATGAATTTGAATGACAAAGCAGTTTTAAATCGCTTTAAAAGGCTTTGCAGTGTCTCTGCATTTTTCCTCTGAGAGGTTCTTGGACCACAACAGTGTTTTGGGGAAACTGTTCCTATGACCTCTTTGTTTAACTCTAGCCTCATTTCTTTACAAAAGGAGAGAATCCTATCCCCAAAGCTCAAGCTCAAGGTGAAAAGTCAACTACACAGATCAGCCTAGGATCACCTTAGATTAGAAATCACTACTTCTGCGTAATGCTTGTGCTTTCCTGCTTTCTTCCCCGTCTCCCTCTTCCTTCTACTCCTCCCCAATTTCTACTCCATGATATTTGTTGAGTTGATAGATTGAAGTCCTACACAGATTATGCTATCCCATCCTATTTGAACACCCAAGGGTAGTGGCCCATTAAAGTCAATAAAATAATGGTCTGATTCCAACATCAATATTCAGACTTTTAGGGAGGTGAAGTCTCTGGACAAACCACTGTGTTTTATTTCTACTTGGCCAAAGAATTGTATTATGCAGTATCAAAAACTGGTCTGGATATTAAGAAAGTAATATTTTGTTGGTATTAGCAACTTTGAATTCCAAATAATTAAATGCTCATAGATGAGAGCTAGGAGATTCAACAATTACTGGCTATTACAACATCAAATATTTTAAAATAAATAAGTTTTGAGAGCTTGGTGAACTACCTTCGATAACAAAGTATCTCACTGAAAGAACAAAGCTCTGATTTAAGTAATCTATGAATACAACTGATATTAACAGCACAAGAAAGAGGATTCTTTTGGTACCAGGCAGACATAACTCAAAACTGAAGATCTTTAAATATAAGACCCAAAATCTTGAAATTACTAGCAGAAAACAAAACCTTGAAAGTGCTAAAAGAAAACAAGAGGAGCATTTTCAGGCATATCACAGGTAATGACTTCCTGAAAAGGACTCAAATCACGAAATTGCAAAAATCAACAAATGGGATTGCATAAAACTAAAAGGGTACACGTCAAAGGAAGCAACTGAGCAAAGAGACAGATACAGAGTAAGAGAAAATCCTTCACAGATACTCTTCTGACAGGATTAATATCCAAAATATATAAACAACTCCAAACTTCAACATGAAGAAAGAAAAAAAGAATCTCCCCAAAATAAGAGGACAAATGAATTGAATAGTCGTATCTCTAAACAACCAAAGAAGCAGCACAAGATACACACCTGTAATCCCAGCTGAGGCAGGAGGATTGCAAACTTGAGGCCAGCCTAAGCAACTTAGTGAGAACTTGTCTCATTAAAAAAAAAAAAAAAAAAAAAAAAAAAAAAAAACAAAGGTGGGGAGAGGCCAGACTGGGGGTATAGCTTGCTAATTGAGTGTCCCTGGGAGCAATATCCAGTGCCAAGCAAAACAGAGTGAGAAGAAGAAGTGTGAATGTTCAATAATTATGTGGAGAACATTCAGCATCTGTAATTTTCAAAGAAATACAAATCAAAGCTATACTGAGATTCCGTCTCACACCAGACAGAATGGCTACCATCAAGAACACAAAAATTAACAAATATTGGTCAGGATGTGGGAGAAAAAAAAAAGTAACCTTTATACACCATTGGTGGGAATGTAAATTAGTACAATGGGAAAGACACTACCATAAGTACAGCAGATTGACTTGAGATGCTATTATTTCAGAAGAAATAACTCTGAGTCTGGTGGAGTTAACATAGTTCAGGCTTATTTTTTGTTTGAGAATTTAGACTAAGAGTGAATCATATTACTAATGTTTAAAGAAGTTGGTATGTTCCAAACACAAGGTGATCTTTATCAGCTCATTTCTTAGTTTTATTTCTTGATGCTACAAGAAGATATAGCTGAGAATACAATGTTTAAATCAAACCTTAACCAAACTAGCTGATGAATTTTCTTGATATGAGTTGAAACAGTAACTTTATTATTAAAAATTAAAACTAATATTTCTCCAGAAATAATTGAGTTGACTGCACACAACTGACCCACCTCACTAATGATAAAATAATATATGCCTGTAGACCATATAATTTGTATAAAAGAAATTTCCATTTTGCTTTGCAATCATTTAAGAAGGAAAGAATATAACTCTCACTCAAAAGATGAATAATGTCCTTATTTTACGAAGACAGCATATTTCCAGCATTAAATACAAATAGAGATAATAGAAGAAAAATTACTTTCATGAATATAGACAAAAAATCTAGAGAAAATCACCAAGTTGAATTGAGAAATGTAAAAAGGAAAATATGAAATTCAACTTAGGAAAGCAAGATTGATGATTGGTAATCCATCAGTTAAAGTCACCATGTGAGTAAATCAGGAGGTGAAAACCTGCATGATAATCTCTAGGAGTTTATAAATGGCATCTGACAAAGTACAACACACATTGTTGAATGTGTGTTTATGATTAAAACCACCCAGTAAAGAAGTCAACTTAATAAAGGGCAACTGCAGAAAACCTACTGAAACATATTTAATAACAAAATTCTGAAAGTTTTGCCTTAAAATGGAATCAGGCAAGGATTCCCATTATCATCATTTCTATTTAACATTTTACTGGAGATCCTAGTCAGCACATTAGACAAGAAAAATAAACCCACACACATTGGAAATAAAGCAATGAAATTATATACCTAAGCAATCCACAAAGAATATTATAAAACCTAGTGATTTTGACAATATTACAGAATACAAGATCAATATTTCAAGCAACAAATAATCTAGGAGAACCATAGATGTGTGTGTGGTGGGGAAGATGATGGGGAGGATCTAGGGGAGGAATCAACAATGTTGCTTACTCTTTACTCCCCCGAGAAGCTAAATAATACTTATGCAATCATTTAATTCTGGAAAATGTACAATCATACATATATAGAGATATATAAAATATCTATATAGATATTCTTATAGATATAGATATGTGTATATATAAAGATATTTATATCTGTTATAGTGGGAAATATAAGAATCAAGAGACTGGGTTGTGAGTGATGTGGGGGGTGACTTTGGATTAGGATCAGAGACATATCATTGTTACTACATATGCATTTATGATTGTACAACAACACAACTCAATAAAATAAAAACCATAAGAAAAACATAAGTGAAATTTAAAACTATAGCAGCATTTCAAACCTATAAAATTCTTAGAGACGAATTTAATAAATGCATACAAAGTTGCACAGAGGCAACTATGAGAGAGAGATGCAAAGAGAAACTGTAGAAACCCTAAAAGGACAGCCATTCCATGACCTTTAGACCAGACATTATTTTAAAGATGAAAACTTGCCTGCAAGTACTCATGAGATTTAACATGATCCTAATTATAGTTCCAGCAGGAATTTTTGGTAGGACTTGTACAATGTAATAGAAATTCAAAAAGTTTAGAATAGCTTAAAAATGATCCATGAAAGAGGAGACAGAAGTTGGAGAAACCCATTATTTGTTTTCTGGGCTTATTACAAAACTATAGAAATCATGATGTTCTATGGGCATAAGAAATACAAATAGAGCAGTGGATAGCATAGAGGGCAAAACTGCCTCCTCCATGTACAATCAACTCCTCAACAGAATTTCCCAGGTAATTCCACTGAGAAATGCTCATAATTTCAGCAAATGATCCTGGAATTACGGTATATTCATATGGACATGAGTAAATCATATCTTTTACCTCTATAATATACTCCAAAATTTATAGAAAATTCAAGAACAGGAAAATTTACAGTAATTCCAAGTTGGCCTGTAACTGTCTGTAGCCTAAGGCATGGAGCCGGATTATAAAGGGGCACGAGGAATGATTTGGAATAATGGAAATGTGTGATTTTTTTTAATTGGGCTGTTGATTAATAAGTTACTACAAATATGCATACACTTGCATAAAGTATACAATTAAAATAGTTTTGTATTACTCTATATAACTCATTGTGCCTCATCCATGTAATGTTCCTGTACTTGGATGCCATCTGTTTTTTGTTCAGATCCTGAGAGAAATGCATCAGATATTTAACTGATTAAGACAGTGTATTCATTAGATACCTGTGGGAAAATGGAGATTCTCAAAAATAGGGATCTTTACAGTCAAAAAAAACAAAAACAAAAAACAAACTATCACTGAAAAGGAACCACCTGTGAGGTACTTGCTGTAGATCCCTCTGCAGCAGATTACTAAATCTGCCAAGTACATCCCTAATCTAAAGCAGCTTAAAGTGCAGGCTGCATATTATAATAAAAACTACTCTTGTAAACCAATCCAATTAAATGGCTGTCACTTCCTCAGAAAAAATAAAACACTTTTACAAAAAAAAAAATAAAGACTTCTTACCAGTGTTTTTAACTTAAAAACAGGAAATTTGACAGTTCTTCAGTAACACATATAATAATGGCATGTTTTAAAATCCCCAAAATATATAGATCATTTTCTTTTATATATTTATAGTCTCTCAGTCTTGTTTCTGCACTAGATGTTTATCTTTTACCAAATGTAGAACTCGAAATTGATAATCCCCTGTGTACCATGAACTAAATGATTTTGATTTCCCCATTTTTCTCCTTCATATCCTGTAGTTTTATACTGAGAATTCCATAAAAGAGAAGGCCTTCTAGTCCATTAATATGCTGTATATTTTTCACATACAAATGCTTATCAAATAGAAATCTATTAAGTCACTATCTGGCATGAATATAATGCTAGAGACAAGCACTGCTTTCTAAACAGATACAAGAGCAAATTTTTATCTGAAAGAACAGGAACACAGTTTGAGTATTCAATTATTTTTAAATGTGTATGGAGCTCCTACAATATAGTATGCACCAGAATAGGTATTGGGATATAGTGATTTAAGAAAACAATTATTGTCCTTGCTGATATGAAGCTTAACAACCTTGGGTAAGGACACAGATATGGAACACATTATCACATTATAGATAAAGACATATTAAATGGGAAAGTTAAAGTGCCAGCTGGTATGAGATCAATTAGGATAACTTAACATAAGGTATAGGGCCAGCAAGGACACTTGGAAGAAGGGTCCCATAATCAAAGACCCAAACTATTGATAGAAGTTGGTGAGAAGAGGTGCTAAGTGTGCCAAAATTAATTCAGGCAACAAGAACAGCAAGTTTAAAGTCCTGATGCTACAGAGTGCAACTGCTTTGTTCAAGGAAACAAAATAGGCTTGAATGGAAGGCAGTGCTACAAAGAAGGAAGGAAAAGGCAGGAGATGTGGTTGTGGAGGTAGCCCAGGCTTTCCAGGTTAACTTATTTCTAAATGCCATGGAATGCTATTATTTTCAAAGAATACCTCCTGAAAATGCCTCAGTAACCATTGGAATCAATAATAGAGCTCAGTGAGGTGGCCAGTAATGGGTGGAAAAAATTTAACAAAATGGCTATTCTACATAGAGAAAATACCATATGTAGGAAGAAATCTGTTCATAATTCCATTAGTATATAAATTCAAAATGGCAGAGGAAGTTAAACTTTTAGTCATTAGATGCATTTCCACCAAACATGTTTGTGAATTAGTCTATCAAACTCTTTATCCATTAGATGGTCTTCTAAACATTTTCTTGGGCTTTTTAAAATTTTTATCCATATTGAAAAAATTTTAATCAAGCATCCATCCTCTTCAAGGCTGTCTGCCAGTTTCTATTTCTTCAAAATCTGGGCTAACTGCAAAAGTTCACTAGGTATTTTGTTTTGATATTCCATCTATTTGACTGGGTCTATTGCAACAAAATTTGGATTATCAATTTGATCAGTTCTTGGATTGTATAGACATAGCAGATTTTTATTTCAAAATTCATCATGTTCTTCCAAATGTTTGTCTTATCAAAATTACTCCAGGGCTGGAGCGGTGACTCAGCGGTTACGGCGCCTGCCTTGCATGTGCCAGTATGTGAGTTCAAACCCCAGCACCACATACACAGCAAAGTCTCAGAGCAGCAAAGGCCACGTGAAAAACTAAAGTTGTTTCTCACTTTCTCTCTCTCTCACTGTCCCTCTCTCTTAAAAAAAAAAAAGTATTCCATATGCATTTAAATAATTACATTTTTTAAAGTTTTATCTGATTTTCCTTTTTAATTTCTAATTTAATCCTAAAACACTGCTTTCTTAAGTTCCTAATTTTTTGATACTCTATTATTGGAAGTAACAAGCATGTTGGGGTTTTAATATTCATTAACTACCTCAAATATCAAACATGAAAACCCTCCTAAACTGTCTAAGAAGAACATGACTGAACAGAATCTCTCTCCATCTGAGTTTATGGGCAGAGACACCCATTTTTGCTTTGGAGCAATGAAGCTTATAAGCTGAAAATTCTTACGTGAGAAAGGAGATAGGGACAGCATAGGAAAGAGGTTTTCACTTCTTGCACTCTTCAGGCTCTTCAAAATCTTAAAATGAGTGTGGATTATTTTAAAACAACCCTCAACACACATCCCAAAATACTCACTCCATATTGGAGGATACAATTTTTACAAGTAATTCTGATTTATACTTTCTATTTCTCAAACATTTATAATATGAGTAGATGTATGAAAATCTAAATGCAAACCAATTGCTACTTTATCAGTTAAAAACTATTAAATACAATGCTGAAATTATTCCCAAACTAGGACTGCCTATCATTTTAAAGCTTGAAAACCACAGAACTCTCATTTTTTCTAGCTCTTCAGTGTCAGCTAAATCTAAGTTATACTCATATCGTTTACATCAATCCAGAGCATATGACCCTGCACTTCAAACTTGATAACATGCATACATTCCAAAATCATTTAGTGAATGCAGCCTCCTAAGGGGCTAATAGCTTTGGAAACTCAGAGGTACTGACTGAACAGGCTGTAGCTACTTGTAAGCACCCGTTTTCATTTAGATGCTAGATCCACGACCCTGACTTTTCAGTTTTAACATTGTCTTACTGATGTTCTGTTTATTGTTTGATCATCTCACTTATTATATCCACACAAAGACTTGGATATAACACATTTTCTAAGATGAAGACAATATTTTAATGTGGTTTAATATAGCTAATGCTATTTGCCATAAATAAGGGCCAGTTATATATGACTTATCACATTTAAGTCAATACTGTATGTGGCTGGCTGGTGCATGCCTGTAATTTCAGTGACTGGAGAGGCTGAGGCAGGATAATTGCAAGTTCAAAGTCAGCCTCAGCAACTTAATGAGGCCCTGTTTCAGTACAAAAAATAAAAAAGATTGGGGACGTCACTCAGTGATAAAGCGTCTCTGTGTTCAATTTGCAGTACCAAAACTGAAAAAACAAACAAGAGAAACCAATAGAAAAAAAACTGTATGCATAGTTACTCCAATTATTTAGAGTATAGACATGAATTAAAGTATTTATACTGTGAAGTTGCATGTTTATCTATTAGACTCACTTTAAATTTTAACTACACATAAAGCCTATTTTTATGTATAATTATTTCTAGGCTTCCTGTCTTGATTCTTCCTTCCTCCCCTTTTCCTTTGTCTATATATTTAAAGTATGCAACATGTTTGATATACATTGTGAAATGGTTACTATGTTCAAACAAGTTAACATATCCATCACTCACTATTGCATTTTTTTGGTGCAATGTCTAAAATCTATTTTTCTGGCAAATTTACAGTGTATAAAATATAACTATATTCACTATGTTGTACTTTAATTAAATCTCTAGGTTTATTCATCCTACGAATTCTAAAATAAAGAAGGCTTGTAATTTACATTCTGAAAACATAATTCTCCTGTTAGAAAAAAACTCCTATGCAGGTAATTCAAAAGACAATATTTTTTTTCCAGATTCCAAGTAGTATCACTCTCCGAGAATGTTCTTCAACTCATGATTTAAAAAGAGATTGTTACCTCTTAGAGGAATGGATATATTAAAATGACATAGCACACCATTAAGCACCTAGTAGATACTGGATAAATAACTTCTGCTGGGTTGATGACAGGAACAATCCTAATCTTTGAGATGAGATGTCAGGAAATTATACTAGAGAGTCTGATTATAATTCAAGGCATACTGCATAGGATAGAAGACAGAGAAGAAAATGAAATCCTGAAATACAGCATCATTTTGTCTAACTTTTGTTTCATCTATTAATTGACCATAGGTTAAAGAGTTAAATTCATCTCCTTGATTTGTTTAATATCTGTGAATATCTGTGTAAGAGATTGAATGGCTAATGAATTAAATGCAAACTAAAATCAATGTTAACCGAAATATAAACTAGTTTGCCTGGATGCAACGGAAGGGGATAGAAGAAAATCCTGATAATCTCACTAATATCTTAGAAACTATTTTCTGGAACTTGTCTCTAAGGGCAGAACACTTTACTAATAAGAATTGACTTAAAAGCAGGACCCTCATTTTGACAAAAAGAATATTCGTCAGTGAAGATGATAATATATCAGAAAAGGGAGAGATTTTTTAAACCTTATTTCTAGGAGATAATCCAGAATGGAGGCCATAGTTTTCAAATGTTCTTTCTGTGGTTGTCCCAGGGAATCCCTATGGATATTTTCTGGTCTTTCCATCCACAATTCACAAGGGACAAGCCAAGGGAGTCAGGTGTCTAGATTCTGCAATCACAGGGGATATGCCCAGGAGTGAACCAAAGAGAAAAGACCCACAGTTGACTTGGTCCTCTCCCTTCAGTTTTTCCTTTCTGTTCAAATCCATTGATATGGATATGGTATCAGACTTACTCTGTTCATTCTGTCTGGACCACTGGTATGAATAGAATTTGAATGCTAGAGAGATTTAGAAATTATCAGCATGTTTACGACAGTTCTATTGTAGCCTATTCAACGTAAAAATAGCTGAAAGTATAGTAAGAAAGAAGCATTGCCAGTAGGGGAATGTTTAATGGTGAGATGCAGCAAGTGTCAAGCTTCTAGGCAGTGGGAAGATATTTCCAGCTCTGAAAGCAATAATAAAGGGCCTCCTGCCAAAAATCAGGAAATAAAATTTGCCCATGTTCCTGTTTACAGTAATAGGAAGGAAAAGGCTGTAACCGAGGGACAATTACACTAATGAAGTTATGCTAAGTAGGGGGCTGGAACAGGCAATTACTTTTTCAAGCTTGAATCCACACATTTTGTAGGCAAATACCCAGAGAAGTAGAACTGCATGGATAGAAGTATATTGTTTATTTGAATGCTCTCAATGAGAGATTCCAGTGAGCTATGCTCATGTTCCAGGTATGGGGATCTCAGAGACACTCTTCCAGTGCTAAGTTGGGGCAGCTAGAGTCTCCCATATTCCTTAGGGTGACCAAGTTATTTCACTTTGCCCAGCATTTCCCCAATTTTGCCACTGGGAGTTGAGCATCCTGGGAAAAACCTTTTCTGCATACAGGAAACACTACCTCTGATTACTTTGAACAAAGCATTGCCTTTTCTATAATATATCATAAACTACTATTTCCTATAATGCGTGCTACATGACAAAATTGAGACATACCAAATGATCCTGTGACTATAATATAAAGTAATGATTATTATCCACATTTTTCTAAAAAGGATTTAAGACCCAAGAGAGACTAGTTGTCACTGTGAATATGAAACAACTTTTTCAAGTATTGTGTTCTGACTGGATCTTTATATGTGAAGATTATATTACAGATTTGGTGTCACCTGGTATGAAAAGATTTGTAGTCAGATCAGTCTAGCAATGATGGTTTTTACAGATCTCAGGCATTGGCCTTTCCAACCTGGCACCTTAGAGTGTAAACATCAAGATAATGAGCAGGAGTTACAGTGGTGTTTATCACAGTTGACAGAACTGTATAAAAGTCCTCAAAGCAAAAGCGATGCCAGCTATGCCTGAATGCACTTGCTTCTGAGACTAGTGTCTTTCCAAAAATCAAGTCTCATGCTTTCAGAAGATGGTTCTTCCCTGGTTAATGAAAACTATACAATCTGGTGAATGTATGTTCACCAGTTTCTTTCCTTGCTTGTCATCACCACCTGGTAGTGATTGTTCAAGCACTGTTCTCCCAGAACACCTGAATTGTTTTTCACCAGATGCAGGTATTCCAGTAATAGATATACTATTCAAAGATCGATATGCAAGCTTAATATCACTATCCAGGCATTCAGACTTTCTTGACCTCTCCAAACACACTTTCCTTTTTTCTGTTCCATGTGCCCTGACACTACTGCCCAATACGCTTTCTTTCTCATGATGCTACTAAAGTTTTTCTATTGATTAGTGGCTTGGTTTTGCTTTCCTGTTTTACCTACATGCCAAAATTGTATCCACAGTTCTTTTCAACACAGTTTGCCCTGATAACTGCAAATTAAGAATTACCCCTTTCGTAAATTTGCAGAGCACTGAACTCTTGGCATTATATTGTAACAGATAATTGGATAAATACCAAAATGAAATTCTCATGTTTTTGTAGCAATTGCCATTTTTGTTATTCTAAATATAAAGAATGTAACGAATTTTATGCTGGAAGTAGGAGTAAACATATTAAATGATGTTCTATTTTTTCAAATTATGGAAATTTATAATTTGAAGAATATTTGTTGATAGCCATGATTATGCTAGATCATAAAAATATGGTATAGCTATTCATTTCTCCTGCACAGAGGAAGAGTCAATTCTCACATTCCTTGATTTATGACTCATTTTATGCAATAGAATGCATTGAGAGTGACAGGCATCAGTTCTAGCCTTAGATTCAAATGACCTCATAGGCTTTCACTTGTTGACTGAGTCTTGTCAATGCCACATGAGCAAGCTTGGTCTGGCCAGCTGGAGAATGAGTGACATAGTTCAATTCCTCCCTGTTGCTCCAGAGAAGAGAGAACTAACCACCATGCATATGAAAGCCGGTACCTCTACAGCTGGCCACACATGCGTGATTGAATCCAGATGAGATCAGCAGATTCACTACGTTAAGCCACTGAGTTTTGGAGTGATTTGTTACATGGAAACATCTAAATGATATTAGGATAATAGGATGTCAGGATAGGATGTACTAGACTCAAGATTGGAAGAAGATTTAAACAATCCCTGAACCTTTTTCAGTTTCAACATCCTGGTTGTTTTCATCTGCTATGATTTGAGATCCCTTTTCCCCCTGTTTAAATGTGTCCTGAACTAAGCACAGCTATACTAATGCATAGCAGAACAGATCCAGAAATACACATTTATTTGGAAATTATATCAATTTGGCATAGAGTGACTCAATTAAGTCCTGGAATAAGGCTGAACTAGTTTGACCTTGACCATGCATAATGTCTCTAAGTTTAAGTTATCTCATTTATAAAATCATAGTAATTACCTACCTCAAAAAGTTGTTATGAGGGTTAAGTAATGCCTAATATTTAGATATGGGCTTATTATAACATTTAAAAAAGTATTAGTTATACCATCATGATTATAAATTTGAGATATAGTTCTATTTTTAAATAGCACTTAAACTATTCCTTTATATTTAGCCCATATTATATTTGTTTCTAAATGCTACAAAGACTAAAAACTAAGAAATAATATGCTAGTCTTAAATTTAGATTTCATCATGTCTGAGAATTACAGTGCAGTTCTGGCAGCATGATGCTATAAATTTAAGAGACATTATAATTATATATTGAAGAAAACTTAATTTAAGGAGTGAGAAATTATAAGTTTATAGAAGTTATTTTATTAGTAGTGATTATAATAGAGCAACAGAAAAATAGCATATAGTCTATAATAAGACATCATCTATTATTTACCTTCATGGAATGTGGTATTATTTATCAAAAGACACTTAAAAACACTATATATATGCTTTCTTGTAAAATACAAAGATCACTCTACAGCTTTTGAGAGCTACTTATTTTTTTCCCAAGATGTTTTTGTATGTTAGACATACTCAATAGCCATATCCATTACATTTTGGAAAGAATCAGCAGGTTTAAAAACTATGTTATTCATTATAACTTTCATCTTGGTTGGTAGGGTTATGTTCAAAGATTTTTGTTATTGTATAGTTGATAGTTTTCTAACACAGGTGATTATTCTGGTTAATATAACATGAAATTTTCTGTAATTACTGAAGTGTCACTGTTAAGACTACCGAATACTATTTTTATAAGTGATATATCAGTGATTTTAATTTGTTACTCCTCGAACTCAGAATATCTAGAAGGCATTATAAGATTAAATTTGATCCTATATAATGACATAAGATTTATTTCCTAATAAAGCCAAGGCAGAGAAGTAAAATCATGATTAAGAATCTATTTGAAAGAGGGTGCTGGAGTGGTAGCTCAGCATTTACAGCGCTTGCCTCGAATGTGCAAGTATGCTAGTTTGAACCCTAGTACTATGTACACAACGAAGTCTTGGAGAAACAAAAGTCACATGAAAAACTAAATAAAATTGATTCTCTGTCCTTCTCTTTAAAAAATTATCTATTTGAAAGAACTGAAAATCTACAGTCACATGTAAATGTCCAATGAGCAAGTTGTACATGGAGAAAGATTTAGAAAAATGTAGTGTTTCCACAAATATATGGCTTCTCAATGAGAAATTTGATTTTTCTGAAGTTGGATTGTTCCCTGTGGCTGTTGGTGATGCTCAAAGCCAGTAAGGAAGATGACTAGCACTGGATGGAGAGCTTTTCTGTAGTAGGTACTAGAATAAGAAGAAATCTTGAATGAGAGTCATGAGGGTGGGGTGATAAATAAAAGCAGCACTGCACTTAAGCTTATGTGGGTGGCCTTAATTTTCTGAAACAAATTAGCTTTAGGATTTGGAGGTATGATATAGATTCTGTCTCCAAGACTGAAAAGACTAAAATGTGGTAAAACCAACTCAAAGTAAATGATTTAGCATTCCTTTAAAGTGTACAGATTGAGTTTGTGATTCACAGAAAGCAGGGAATGGTAATTCTTACTGATTTTGCTTTTTAATTTTTTAATTTTAAATTTTCCTCCATCTTTTAGTTGTACATAATAGTGGGGTCTATTGCTACCTGTACATGCATACAATATAGCATGGTAATTTGGCCACTTAGGCTTTCCAGCATTTCTCCCCCTCCCTCCCCTTCCTTTCACTCCCAGGTCCCTTTCCTCTATTCTGCTGACCTCCCTTTGGTCTTCATGATATCCCTGTCACTTTGTTTACTTTTTTCCTCTCTAGTTTTCATATAAGAGAGAAAAACATATGTTGGATGTTTTTATGGTTTTCATTGGTAACCACCTTCAGATAAAAAGCAGCCTATTTCTGAGAAGAAAACCAGAGCTCTGCATCTGTAATGGAAGGTTTCAGTGCCAGGAATGGCTAAAAAACACTTGTCAGAGTTGATGGTAAATGATTCCCTTTCTTAAAGTGAAGCCACTGTCTGCATCCTGGATTGATGTACATGAGTGGTCATGTGCATTCTCAGGAT